>JAJONR010007476.1:0-13515 GCA_029582245.1 Solanum etuberosum
AACTTGGCTGAATTTAATCATATTTGGTGCGTGGGTGAACTAACCCAACGCTATGTGATCTCACATACCTCGTAGGGATCACCCCTTGACGAAATCCACAAGCGATTCTTGAAGATCTTGATGATTCTTGAAGATCTTGACGATTCTTGCTCCTTCTCCTCTTTTCTCCTCTTCTTCTCTCTTCTCTCAAAACCCTAATTTATTTTGGTAAAAGTGTAAACTGATATAATTCTGATTAGACCCTAACTTAATTACCAAAAACGGAATAAAATAATTGGGTAAGGAAAAGACTAAAATACCCTTTCAAAATCCGGATTGGACTTTCCTTATTTGAACAGCCCAACTTCGAATGGGAATATCTCACTCATACGAACTCAGAATCGCGCAAACTTGGCGGCCTTGGAAAGATTATTCCAAGATCTTTCCTACGATATCTGGAAACACACCTAAATCATCCTGAGCTAGGATTTATGGTCGTTTGAAATTGGCCAAAACTTAACTTAACATACTTACCAAAATTTTCAGATTTTTATAATCTTTCCAAAAATGGTTATTTCCAATTTTTAACTTCTTCCTAGTTATTTCAATTTGCGAGATGTTACAATCCATCTATCATAGGGCAATGCGACTCAGGTATGAAAACTGACTCAATCCTAAAAAAATAAATTGTATGGTTCAACGGGACTATCCTTGGCCAAAGAACCGAAAACAAATTCCAAGGAACCCAAAACAAAATCAACAACTAAAATAGCAACACAAATTTATTTACACAGATATTTCACCCCACCCGACACTTAAAAATGTAGGACTGCCCCCAGTGCGATACATATATCAAAATGAAAACAAAGTAGGGCGGGTACTTCCCTGATTACTCATTCATGTCAGAATCACCTATGGTTGCTTCAAGAGCCAAAGTTTCAACATCCTCCTCGTCAGAATCGGATTCATTGTCCGACATGGTTCTCCTCTTGTCCTCATCAGTGGGGACATCATCCCATACGAGCTCCAAAAATGCAAGCTCGAGTTCCAGCAGTGCTTCAGCGTGCTCATTGAGGGGGTACCTAGTTTTAATTTCACTTAACTATTCCTCAGTGGAAGGTCGGCACCCATTTCTATGGCGCAACATTTCAAGTCCAAACATGCGAGCTGTAATCATCTCATCCGTCTTATTGTGCTCTGCCGTAGTGAGAGTGGGTCCATGCGCATTTTCAGGCCCTTTCTCTTCGTGGCATCTAGTGGTGTGGTGAACAAAGGCGCTATGTAATCCATGCTTTCCTCTGGTACTCCTGCTCTCCTGCACAAACTAGTGATTAATCCCCCAAAATCATACCTTTGACCTCTATGCACTCTAGCCTTCTGCAAGGCCGATTTCAATATCGCTCCCACATTGATGGGTAGATCCTTCATCAGAGCATAGACCAAGCACACTCGGTCTCTATAAACCTCAGTGAAATGTAGCCCTGGTATCAAGCAGTTCATGACAATTTTTAGCCACACCCGGGCTTCCCATTTCTTGTGGGCGTATGGATAGGATTGATGGTAGCCGCCCGTGCCCATGCCTAATCCACTTAGCAGTGGATTGTGCCCCACACAAAGTGTAACGTATCTGTTGATATGGAGGGCTGATGTTTAAACCAATCAGAATATCTGAAGGGCCTTCTGCGGTGCCCAGTACTTGATATATAGCTGAGGGTGTAAGCGGGACCTCCACGCCACGCACTGTCACAATATGAGACCTAGCATCGGGTTTCCAATTGGCTTAGAATTCCCGAACCATAGTCACATTGCACTCCATAGGTCCTGAAAAATGAATCCCATATGCAATTCTTGTAGGCGGCGCATGATCTGAGTGAAAACTCTTTCCAATTGTACATCATCAATCACCACATCCAAAAAATACTTGGCTTCGGTGTGGGTTTTATACCACTTTTTTCCCTCAGAAGTAACTACTTTAGCACTGTAGTGTTGGGTCTGCCCTCTTAGGACTGCAGGTGCTGGAGGGATGACTGTCCCAGTCCTCACTCTCTTACGGCTGCTAGACGCAACTACTTTTCCAGATATTTGTGTTCCAAACATAATATCCTGCAATCAGACAGTTATAATTTCATCACTGAGACCCAATCACCAAAACTCACCCCACACCTATTTTTCAGCACATATTTCACAAACAACATGGTACTCACACTTCCCATTTCATTTTAAGCATATTATTTTCACACCTTTTTCAATTTAAGCCCACAAAACCTGTTTCTAACCCACACCTATTTTTCAGCACATATTTCACAAACAACATGGTACTCACACTTCCCATGTCATTTTAAGCATATTATTTTCACACCCTTTTCAATTTAAGGCCACAAAACCTGTTTCTAACTTGATTCTACTCAAGAATTCAAACCAACAGCGATGCTCTACTCAATCATTCCCCTCATCATATTTTTTCTACTCAAGACTTCACAAAACCCCAATTACTCATCCCAATCTTGAGTTCAACCCACTTTTAAGTTCCACCAAATTCATGCAAACAAGGATATTTGTCATGGGTAGCATATAATCAGTTAAAGACTTCATCTTGCAACTTATTGGTATGTTTAAACAAGGTGTAATAAATTTCAAGAACATACCCCATTAAACCCACCACATTCATGAGTTTTAATCAATAATTCATCCCAAAAAGAGAATAGAAGAAGTGAAAACATACTTTGAGCGCATAGAACAGCGAAAATTGAAGAACTTAACGATGAAATTTCAACTTCGTGACACGGATTTGATTTGGGAAGAAGAGTTAGGGTTAGAGTAGATTTTTGTCAAAATTTCGAGATAATAGGGATTATGAGGTGAATTTAGGGGTTAAGAGGGAAAAGGGGACGGGTTATACCAGATTTTTCAGGTAAAATCCGACCTTTTAATGAAACGCACAAAAATTCCTTACCAGGTCCACGACGCGGAGCTATCACAGACATGACTTGTGTGTTTCAGCTTTTTACCTTGGACGATCAGCACTTGGTGGAACTAAGTCCGCGATGCGGAGCTGTCGCGGACTCCATTGTTTTGTGTATTAACACTGTCGCATCAGCCTGGAACAAGTTCGTGACGTGGAGCTGTCGCGAACATCACTTGTAGCTTTTTGATTTTCCACCTTGGGTAAACCTCACGTAGCAGAATCCAGTCCGCGACGCACCCCGGTCGTGGACTCCAATGTTTCTCGCCCAAAAATCTCTTCTTCTTTTTTTCAATTACAACTTACAAATACAAAAATAATCTAAACCAACCTACAACTATATACAAAAATGAACTACCCTACCAATCATAAAGCAAAACAAAAAACTTGCTAGTGTATAAAGTCACGGGTTGCCTCCCGAGTAGCGCCTAATTTAACGTCACGGCACGACTCAGCTTCCCTCTCATTCATCAATCGGTTCAAGCACATCCTCCTCACGATCCACCTCTTGTCTGCAGTAGTGCTTCACCCTTTGTCCGTTCACTATAAACGTGACTATTTCCCTTCATTCCATAATTCTACTACGTCATGGTTGGTCATGTGCACCACCTCAAACGGTCCGCTCCATTTTGACTTCAGCTTTGGAAACAACCTCAATCTATATTTAAACAACAATACCTTTTGACGAGGCTTGAAGACTTGTGACATGATATGCTTATCATACTAACGCTTCGTCTTCTCCTTATAGAGTTTTGCATTCTCATAACCATGGAGTCTAAACTCCTCCAATTCGTGTTGCTGGCCCATCCATTTTTTCACAGCTAACTCTGGATCCAGATTCAGCTTCTTTACTTCCCAATACGCCTGATGTTCTAACTCAACTAGAAGCTGACATGCTTTACCAAACACCAAGTGATAGGGAGAAGTCCCTATTGGCGTCTTATATGTTGTCTTGTACGCCCATAGTGCATCATCTAGCTTCGTTGCCCAATCCTTCCTTTGGGCATTCACCATTTTCTGCAAAATCTACTTCATCTCACGGTTTGACACTTCTACCTGGCCGCTGGTTTGAGGGTGATACGTTGTAGCCACCTTGTGCCGGAATCCATATTTATCCAAGATATTCTTCACCAATTGATTGATGAAGTGTTTCCCTCCATCACTGATTATTGCTCTAGGAGCCCAAAACCGAGTGAAGATGTGTTTCTTCAAAAACTTCAGCACCACTTTGGCATCATTTGTAGGCAGAGCCACTGCCTCAACCCACTTTGACACGTAATCCACGGCCACAAGGATATACTGATTACCATTGGATGGTGGGAATGGTCCCATGAAATCAATCCCCCAAACATTAAATATTTCGACCTCCAAGATGTTGTGCAATGGCATCTCATGTCATCTGGAAATAGTTCCCATCCTTTGACATTGATCACAGCTCTTTACATAACCTGCAACATCTTTGAACAAAGTAGGCCTGAAAAAACCTGACCGGAGCACTTTATGTGCAGTGTGCTCACCTCCATGATGACCCACATATGCAGACGAGTGGCAATTATCCATCACCTGTCTCATCTCAGACTCTGGTACACACCTTCTCATCATTTTTCCAGGTCCCTGCTTGAACAGATAAGGCTCATCCCATATGTAGAAACGAGCATAATAAGTCAGCCTCTTCTTTTGAAGGGTGGTTGCATCAGGTGGAAACACTCCGCTCACCAAATAGTTGACAATATCCACATACCACGATAATTCAGTCACCTCAAAGCCAATAACTGTTCATCAGGAAACTCTTCCCGAATCTTCCTTTGCTCACCAACATGCGATGAACTCTCCAACCTAGACAAGTGATCTGGAATCTGATTTTTAGAACCTTTTCGATCGTTGATATCTATGTCGAACTCTTACAGCAACATAATCCATCTAATCAGTCGCGGCTTTGCATCCTTCTTATTGAACAGGTACCTGATAGCTGCATGGTCAGTATAAACAACAACTTTAGTTCCTACCAGGTAAGATTTGAACTTGTCAAAGGCATAGACCAAGGCTAGCATTTCCTTCTCGGTCACTGTGTAGTTGGCTTGAGCTGCATCAAGTGTTTTTCTCGCATAGTAGATTGAGTGAAATAATTTCTCCTTCCTTTTCCCTAACACTTCCCTACAGCCACATCACTTGCGTCACACATCAGCTCAAAAGGAAGCTCTCAATTTGGGGAAGTCAAGATTGGAGCTTCTATCAAGTTCTTCTTCAAAGCCTCAAAAGCTCGAATGCATTGCTCATCAAAGATGAATTTCATCTCCTTCTATAATAAACTGCACATAGGCCTTGCAGTCTTAGAGAAATCTTAAATGAATCTCCGGTAAAATCCAGCATGACCCAGAAAGCTTCTCACCCCTTTAATCGAGACTGGGGGGTAGCTTTTCAATGACCTCCACTTTTGCACGATTAACTTCCAGTCCTTGCTTTGACACCTTATGGCCCAATAAAATCCCTTCATTCACTAGAAAATGACATTTTCCCAGTTTAGGATGAGATTAGTTTCCTCACATCTAGCAAGCACCTTGTCCAAATTTTCCAGACACCTATCAGAAGACTCCCCAAAGACTGAGAAGTCATCCATGAATATCTCCATAAAATCTTTGACCATATTATAAAAAATGGCCATCATGCATCTTGGGAATGTGGTTGGGCATTGCATAGCCCAAGCGGCATTCGCTTGAAGGCATATGTCCTATATGGACAAGTGAATGTGGTTTTGTCCTAGTCTTCTGGCGCAATTACAATTTGATTATATCCTGAATAGCCATCTAGGAAACAATAATATTTTTGCCCAGCTAACCTGTCCAGCATTTGATCAATGAAAGGAACGGGGTAGTGGTCCTTTTTGGTGGCCTCATTCAGTTTCCTGTAATTCATACATATACACCACCCTGTTACTATCCTGGTTAGAATCAGCTCATTCTTTTCATTTGTGATTACTATCATGCCTCTTTTTTCGGGCACACACTGAACCGGGATGACCCATTTGCTGTCAGAAATGGGATATACAGTTCCTGCATCAAGCCATTTAATAACCTCCTTGCGCACCATATCTTTCATCACTAGATTTAATCTGCGCTGAGGTTGTACAGTTGACTTGTGGCCCTCTTCCATGAATATCCTATGCATGCATAAGGCTGGGTTGATGCCATGTATGTCAGCCATCTGCCAGCCTATTGCCTTTTTCCTCTTCTTCAATACTTTCAGAGAGGCTTCAACCTGCATTTCAGACAAAGCAGCAGAAAGGATCACGGGTGACATTTCACTAGCACCTAATAACGCGTACCTGAGATGAGAGGGAAGAGTTTTCAGCTCCAACGTCGGTGCTTCCTTAATTGACAGCTTGGGTGGGGGTCCCAAGACTCTATTAAATGGCTCCACAAACTTACAAAGCATACTCACATTTGGGACATCTAAAATACTAGCCAGCTCCTTGGCTTCAGCACCCCATCTATATCCTGCCCAATCAATACTCTTTCTAACGGGTCTCGTACTTCAACATATTTGGTTGTTGCTTCCTCATCAATGACTGTGATTGCTGACAACTCCTCATAGATCGCAGGGAACTTCATTACCTTGTACACATCAAAGACCTCTACTTTGTCATGAGCTCTCATTGTCAGCCTACCAACCACCACCTCAATCATCGCACCTCCGGTCGCTAAGAACGGGCATCCCAAAATAAATGGGACCTCTAGGTCAGGCTCAAAATCCAAGATGACAAAATCTATGGGGAAAATGAGAGTTCCCACTTGGACTAAGATATCCTCAATAACACCATCTGGCCTTGCTACCGAGTGGTCAGCTAATTGCAACATTATGGTCGGGGGCTGGGGCCTTCCTAGCCCCAACTTGAGAAACATGGACGTAGGCATCAAGTTGATACTTGTGCCCAAATCGCACAGCCCTCTTGCCTCAATACACTTTCCAATTTTTATTTGCATAGTGAAACTCCCTGGATCTTTCAACTTAGTTGGGAGCTTGTTCTGAATTCTAGAACTGCACTCCTCACTAAGTGCCACAGTTGCATACTGTGCCAACCTACTCTTGTTAGCCACGATATCTTTCACATATTTGGCTTACTTAGGAATCCCCAGCAAAACATCAATCAAAGGCAAGTTAATATATACCTGTTTAAGGAGTTCGATAAATTTACCAAAACATTCCTCCTCCATCTACTTTTTGAATTTCTGTGGGAATGGAAGAGGTGGTTTTGCTGTTGGTTCATCATAGACCCTTGTCTCACTCGATCCAGCTTCCTCTGTCTGCTTCCCTTTGTCTTCAGCAGTTTTTGTTTTTGGGGTCAACTCCTCCAGTGGACGACCACTACGGGTACTCACAACATTTACCTATTTTGGGTTTGGATCAGTGTTTCCAGGTAAACCCCCTTGTGGCTGAGAATTCTAGGCACCAGCAAACTGCCCGAACTGCTTCTCCAAATTCTGGGTAGCTAGTTGGTAGTTTCGGACATCTGCTGCCGACTTAGCTTGGTCAACCATAATTTCTTTTAGCATGTCCTCCACACTCATATCACCTTGCTTGGCAGCCTGGTAAGTTCCATGAGCATGCTGCTTTCCATGGCCTTTCTGATTGTAGTGTTGTCCACCACCTTGTAGCCTGTACTGGTTATGTCTTTGGTGTTGATTCTAATTACCACCCCATGAAAAGTTTGGGTGGTTCCTCCAACTTGGATTGTAGGGGTTACCCTAATTTTGATGCATTCCTCCTCGTTGTGCATTACGTACAAAATTCACATATTATGGGTTTGCTCCACATACCTTAGCAGTGTGATCTCCACCTCCACATACTTCACACCATGTTGGTGGATGTTGTACCATATTAACCTGAGCTTGCTGCTGTCCTACTGACAAGTTGCTGAAGTGCATGGTCATCATATTTTGCATTGCAGAAATTTGTGCAGTTAAAGTTGTCACTGCATCCACTTCCAACACTCCAGCAGTCTTTTGCACCACCGGTTTAGCTCCTCCTCCATTCCACTCGGGATTACCCTGTGAAATTCTATTCAGTAATGTAAATAGCTCAGCATATGTCTTCTCCAAACCTTGTCCACCTACAACAGAATCAAGTAAAATTTTCGTGTTTGGTTCCAACCCTTCAATGAAGGCGTGGACCAACACCTAGTGAACCTGATGATGGTGTGGACAACTTAGCAACATGGATCTGTCGGAAGCTTAATATATCGCTTCTTAACTTGGTTGTTTTCCCAGATGGGAAAAACCTTATCAAGAACTTTCGTGCAAGATCATCCCAAGATGTTATGGAGTTTGCGGTCTCAGAGTTCAACCATTTTTTTTGCTTCCCCTAGCAGAGAAAAGGGAAATAGGGCGAGCGTCACATAATCGGAGTTCACTCCAGTTGAAGTGTATGTGTCACTGATCTCGAGGAAATTCTGAATGTGCACTTGTGGATCCTCATGTGATAGACCAGTGAACTATCCATTTTTGTGCAATAGTTCCACCATGCTCTGCTTCAGTTCAAACCTCCCACTAGCTGCAGGTTTCTGAATACAAGATGTTACACTGGTGGTGCGTGGGATTGCCACATCTCTCAATTTCATTTATGCCATCACTGCAGGTGCGTCTTGTTCCACCCTTTCTTCTGGGGTTACTGGTTCACTAGCGACAAGAGGAACAGGGTATGTGATACGTCTTTACCTACTCTGGTAAGGAACAAATCTTTCCGGTTCAGCTAGAGGTTCTACCAAGTCCTGGTCGTCTTCCAGTTTGAAATTTAAACACAGCCTGTGAAATGATTAGCCAAGATCAAGTTGTCAACACTTGCACAAATAATTTAGAACTCAAAAATTAAATATCTGCCGATTTAAAATCCCTGGAAGCGGCGTCAAAAACTTGTTGCACCCAGATGCACACGCAAGTGTACGTGGTCACTCAAGTAGTACAGTGACTCTTTCGAGCCGGATTATCGAACCCAAAGGACTTCAAATTGACAAACACTAAATTAGTTGTAGCTAAAATAAATTTACTTATGTGACAGATAATTTCGGGAATTTGTTTATATTATCAATATTAAAATAATTTCAATTATTAACTACTAACAATTAAATTATTTGCAAATGGGGATTTAACAATTTAGGAAAAATTCAAGGGTTGTAGCATGCACCGATTTCAAGCATAATAAAAATTATTTCAGCATTCGACAGGTTAACCTCATTATTGATTTGCAAGGTTGAATTTACGATCATGGTCTCCCAACCTCTAATCTCCTACCACCATTGACAGCCTAACTACATCGTTGAGTTGGGATAGGCATGAACCAATCACGGAGCATTACACTATTCTCTTACACATTAACCAACGAGGCATATAGGTATATTCTTATCAGATGTGTGAAACACTCTAAGTTTTACCCTAGAATGAACACGTTCCTCATATTCCTTGGTCTATCCCTCTATTCGTCTTTTGAGTTCAAGAGTGGACAAAGAGTTTATTTTAATATTGATCAGGCATCAAAATAGTAAAAACTAGAATGCAAGCATAAATCATACGAAAACACGTTTCATGCTAGAAATAAACAATATTATACCATCAATCATAGCTACAACCCTAGAATAAGGGAATTTAGCTACTCATAGTATGCATCATCATCAAATAATGTTCAAAGATCATTAACGTGTTTACCAAAATGAAAGAGTAAAAGAAAAGCCCTAGATTTCGTTAGCAAAATCGGCCAAAGCGTCGTCTCCCATTTTTCAAAAACTGAATACAAATAAAATAATACAGCTGGACTATTTATAGGGTGAAATAAAACACGTGACCAAATTTTGGGGTCCAGGTCCGCGACGAGGACTTGTTCCCTCGCTTAACATTTTGAGAACTTCAATCCTCCTCCGTGACGCGCCTCTATCGCCTACTCCATTGTTTTGTGTAATTCTTTTGCCATAATTATTATCCAGCTCCGCGACGCGGAGATGCTCTCTCACAATGCATTTTTCCAGCTTCTTGTCCATTTCTCCTTAGCAACTTCGACTTCTATTCTCCAAAATCTTGGATGCTGTCCTTTTTAGCTCCTTTTGCTTTCTTTTCACCCTACAAACACCTAATCATGTTGGTTAGAGGAAACACAATATATTGACTCTAAAAGTGCAATTCAAACTAGGAATTTGCTCTCGAACTTGGCTATATATATGGGATAAATTGGTTATTAGGCGCATAAATATGCCTAAAATCATCACCCATGAAAGGTGTAATGAGCTTTGGTAAGAAAGGGAAGCTTAGTCTCTGATTTATAAGCCCATATCAGATTTTGAGACGTGTTGGTAAGGTTGCTTATGAGCTAGATTTACCAAATGAGTTGGCATCGGTGCATCCAGTTTTGCATGTCTCTATGTTGAAGAAATGTGTTGGTGTTTCGACATCTATAGTTTCCTTAGAAGGGTTGGGAGTTGATAAAAATCTTTCTTATGAGGAAGTTTCGGTTGAGATTTTAGACCGACAAGTTAATAAGTTGAGAAATAAGGAAGTTGCTTCCGTGAAAGTATTGTGGAGGATTCATTTAGTTAAGGGTGCTACTTGGGAGGCCGGGGCCGATATAATGTCCTGATATCCTAATCTATTTCCTTCTACTCCTACTCTGGCTTGAGGTAACGAGTTCCTCTTGGTTTGACCTTTGTTTTGGAGTCATGTGTTTTTATGTGTTTCCATGATTTCCTTATGTTATGCATGTTCATGAAACACTTGTGTTTTGAAAGAAAATGAGTTTATATGATTGATTTTCCTCATGTTGTTGTGCATTGAGTATGAGTTGCCTATAGACTTCATGAGATGAATAGATGAACATGCTTTAGCTATGCTTTTTGAGAGTGAATTGCATATAGGCTGCATGAGATTGTGTTGAGCATGCTTTTGGCTTGGAGAAGGTAGATCCTCCTTGAACATGAGAAATTTATAAAATTCATGTCTATTGGGTTGCTAGATGTAGTTCCTACTTCCTTATGATGCATTTGAGTATGTTTAGCTTGGAGTTGAAGTTTTCTCCTTGTATATGTGCATTGCATGCATGATGGGCTGTTAGAGTTAGTTTCACCCCTCTTATGATGTTTTGAGAACGTCCTAGCTTGGAGTCGATAGTTCCTCCTTGGTTACATGAATTGTATTGTTAGGTTGGGTAGTTAGTTCCTCTCCTACTCTTTTAGAACCAGTTTGAATCTCATTCGAGGATGAATGGTCCCAAAGGGGAGATATTGTAAAACCCCGTATCCAAAAAAGGGAAATGAAATAGATTTTGGGAAGTTGCAGGTGCAAGTCACAAAGGCCAACCACGGCCCGTGGGTAGGACTACGGACCGTAGTATTTTCCGTGGACTGGCCACCTAGCCAAGATTTCAAAGGCTCAGGACCACGGCCTAACCTACGGACCGTAGGTCAGACTACGGTCCGTCGTTAGGTCTCGTGGTTCGAGGCCCAAAAATCAAGTCCCAGATGACCAACGACGGTCCACCAGGACAGACCGTAGGTCAGACCACGGTCCGTTGACTGGGGTCCGTCGGTGGTGGGCTGGCAGTTATTTTTAGGAGCAGTTGAGTCTTTTCCTAATTAATTAACTCCTATACTACGTCGTTTTACCCTTCACTAAGACCCCTATATAAGTATTTTCAACCCCCAAATTAGCCCATTCACTTCATTCTTCCAAAATCACAAAAGAAGAACTCTCCAAAATATTTATCTCTCTAGAAACTTGAAAAAGAAGATTCAACCTAGGGTTTCAAGCCAAGTCTCAATTCCTCCATTGAAGGCTAGCATTTGGATTCAAGGTATGATAGTTTTCATCCATGGAGTTCCCAAATTCCTCTATTTCTAAAGGTAGAATTCCCCAATTGAGTTAGGGTTTTCTTCAATTACCATGGGTTCTTTTGATTATTGATTTATATGAATGAATTATGATCACTTATGCATGAATTGATGAAATTGTATGATTTTATGATGAATTCCCCCATAAACCCATGTAATCCCTATGTTTCCAAGTTATGAATCATATGATGAGGGATTTTGATCTTAAAGCAAGTGTTTTATGAAATTAAGCATGTATTGCAAGCTTTACATGAATTTATGATGAAATCCATATCTAACCCATGTTTTCTAAGAATTGATGATTGAAAGTGGGTTTTGAACCTCAAGAAGTAAATTATGGACTTATGTATTTTCTTATGAAATCTATGCAAATGTTTTAAGGAAGCTTTGAGAGTAAAGTATCAGTGATGATGTTGTTGTTGTGTTGTTGAAAGGACATTCTCATAAACACACCTAAGCATGATGTGAAAGGTTTTCTCACATAGTAAGGATTCATAGGTTGAAAGGCTTTCTCACCTAATTGAATCAAAGAGTAAGAGTTATCCTATTGAAACTAGCTTGTATTGGTTATCCTAGGATGCATCTCCATGAATAATGAGGTCCAGTAAGAAATTACTATTCCATGGGATTTATGCTTTGCACCGAGAGGATATTGATAATGAGATGGAATCTCCCGTAGTAGGGGCCGGGTTTCTAGAAGCAATCTCATGAGATGGAAGCTCTCCCGTTAGTAGAGTCCAGGTTTCTAGTAGGAATCTCCTTATCCCTTAAGTATGTGCCCCCATAGGTTGATTAGCTAATGGATCCACTTAAGCTAGAAGTTCATGGTTCTACCTTGGCAAGTAAGACACCTCTTTTCGGTATCGGAGACACCGGGGGATCATGTTATAGCTCACATGGTCTCTATGTCGGTTAAGGCTAATTCCCACATTAATAATGGACTAAGGTTACTTCAAGAAGTATTGCATATGAGTTCAAAGGTTTTAAAGATGATGTTAGCTTGCATTGACTATGATTTTATGACTTATGTTTTATGACTCTTTTATATCATGTTTAGCTTGGTCAATTGCATGTCATGAAATCAAATGTCTCTTTTAGCATGATTTAAATGTTTTATGCATGTCTATCATACTTGGTACATTTTTTTGTACTAACTCATACTCTTGCCTACATTTTTATCAAATGTAGGGTCCGACAGATAGGTTTCCGAGTTTCGTGGCTAGTAATTGAGTTCGAAATTTCCGAGCTTTGGTGAGTCCTCATGCTTCGAGGACGGAGTTTATTGTTCCACTTTCTTTCATGTATTTCTCTTTTGGACATGATGTATGGGCTAGGCCCAATTTCAGTCTATTGTATTAGATGGCTATGATGAGACAAGTGCTTTACACTTCCGTTTTTCTTTTATAAAATGTTTTGGACTTGGACTATTGTCTTACTCTTATTGTTCTATTTCTTATGTTATGAGAGATAAGTGGCTTGTATGGAGTCCTTCAGGGTTCTATACGCCATGTTGCATCTAGGGGGTACCCCTGGGTCGTGACACTTTATCAGAAAATCAATTTAAGAGAATTGTTTGGTTAAAAAAATTCTTGACAATAACTCAATGAATACTAAAAAAAATAGGGTTCATGCTGAAAAATATACATGAACAATACCTCAAGAATCTCAATGCATAATGTATAGCAACTCAAAAATTAGGAATAACAACTCA
>JAJONR010007477.1:0-49576 GCA_029582245.1 Solanum etuberosum
ATTTTATTTTTTATTTTTTTTTTATTTTTTTTTTTTATTTTCTTTTAACTAATTAATCATAGTATTAGCACTATAATACTTTTTATTCTATATTTATGATCTTTTTGAGCTTGATCGGCTTCTGATGCAAGCCTACTGGGTACCCAGTGTTTGGGTACTTATTCTTCACTTTTGCATCATTTTCTGATGCATCTCCTTGAATGAGCCACCCTCGCTTAGCATTGATTCTCCCGTGACCATCGTAGACTTGGTCCATGGGGAACTTTTTGCATCCTAAGGCTTGTTGCTTTTACCTCTTTTGTACAGTTTATGTATTTTGTATTTTGATTAGCAGTTCTGTTGTATATAGTCCTTTTTGTTTTTAGTCACTCTAGTACCAATGATGCCAAGTAAAGGATTGGTTCTTATATATAGTTTTATCTTTCTCGATAACTTTTGGGCCTTTTTTATATATTTTGGATCGCCTTATACATAGCTATGTTATGGCCCCCTCTTCTACTTGTTATTTCTTCTCCGTAGTTTTGTTTAAGTATATTTATTTCTTTTCTCTTAAGATTTTTAATTTTGGAGATTTATAGTAAGAGCCCCTAAGGCTGATTTTGGATCATGACGATTGAGGCGTTGCCTGATCTAAATGTTGCAGCCTTCTAATTTTGAGGTACTTTGTTCCATTGGTGGAATTGTAAATAGCGACTTTTCTTTTTAAATTATATGATTACATACATTATGCATTTTTTTATGGTAACTATTGTTTGTGAGGTGCTGAGAACTTGTTGGATCTTTGTTAATTGATGTTTTCATTTGTGATACAATGCTCTATTTATCAACATGAGATAGATAAACTTGAATATTTAATAGAAGAAAAATGATTGACATAAGAAAACTTGAGTAAAAATATTTTTATAAGTGAACAAGTGTGTATAGTTTTGCACCAAGTGATTAAATATATTTGAAAAAAATGAAATATTTGTTCAAAATTAAATTTTCAAAAATGCATCTTATATCAATCGACAAAGAGAAGATTAAAAAGGAACTAATCTTTTAACTAGATTCTACTAAATATAGTGGACTTTTGAATGAAGATCTATGAATTAATGTCGAGAAGTTTTAGTTATAGAAAGGAGATAAGAACAAGAAAATAATGCAAAAAACCCTTAACATTTTTCATGTGGAAGTAGTCATGTGAATAATGCTCCCAAAATCTCAAATATGAAAAAAGAAAAATGTTTTTAATAAAGATGTCAATACTCATCCCGGAGGGAGGGGTGGGGTGGAGGTACCTAATTCCTCAAGGAATTGAGAGAAGTCTTGAATTATGATAATCTAAATATTTCGCTCTTTTGTCCTCTAGTGCAAGATATTTATTAATTACATCCTCATCCTAGTTGTAAATTTATCTATAGTCTCAATTGAAATTAATTAGCAGATCAAAAAAAGTTATCACCTCAATTGTATCGATCAATGGAAGGCCCCATCCCTCAATTTTATTGATTTTCAAATTGTTCCATCCTTCCTCATGCCCCACATTTTGCTTTTCAATCGTAACATTCTTACAAATCTGCCTCCCACCAAGATCAATCTTTTCTCCTCAGTAATAACGATTTGAAGATCTACTCTGGATGTTAATTCTCCTAATTCGTCATTTCATTAATCTTTTCATTCAGGTAAGTTCTTTCTTTTTTTTACTTAAATTTGACCACATTCATGCTATGCAATTTTTTTTTATTGTTGGTGATGTTCTACATTAGTTTTATTTTAATTAAAATACAGATCGTTGTTTTATATTTAAACTTTTTATGCAATCTTATTTGAACTTCTATTTGATAAGCTTTGTTGATTGAATTCTCATGTAGACATTTAATAAATGTCAGTCAAATTAGCTATATATGAATTTTAAACTAGTTTGATGGACTATATGAGTACTCTATGTATGTTTGTTTAACTTGTACATTGAATT
This sequence comes from Solanum etuberosum, assembly GCA_029582245.1. Classification (NCBI taxonomy): domain Eukaryota; kingdom Viridiplantae; phylum Streptophyta; class Magnoliopsida; order Solanales; family Solanaceae; genus Solanum; species Solanum etuberosum. The sequence goes on from JAJONR010007477.1 coordinate 1,958, forward strand.
TAAGAATAAAATAATTTACATACCATTTGAAAATCAACTTTATAAATTTTTGAATTTTCCTCTACCTAAAAGAATAAAAAACTTGATTTTTTTACTCATTTTTCTTAGGTAGATTTTGAGAATTAATGAAGTTCTTGTTATAGTGTGACTTTTGTAGATAAAACATGGGTTAACTTTATCCCATAAAGTGTTAATAGTGCTTCTCTTATGCTACCTCTAGCTACTCTTGAGTATCACGTTAAATTTTTCAAAACGGAATCTTAACATATTTCAAAGGAAATACATTTTATTTAAAAGATTCATTCGTTTAAAGATTTAGAGTGGCTTACAATCTATGTTTTTTTTTTCATAAGTAGAATTCTTGGTATGTTTTTGCTTCTTAATTTTATGATTAATGTTATTTTCAAGTTTTCAAGTTATGTGTGACTTCAATCTTAAGTCACTATTTGTAGATTTAATGAAGCTTTTCTTATGTCTATATCATAATTTATGAGCTCTTAAAAAAGGAGAGGAGGGGTATAGTTTTAGGTATGAAGTAGGGATTATGGTTTGTTCAGTTAGATGTTATAGTTAGTATCAGTCTCTTGATATTTATTTTAGTCCAGATGAAAGTGATACTTAAAATAATATTTTCTAATTTATAAACTATGATTCTTACAACTTTCGAGCATTTATTTATATTTCATAAATTATTAATTTGAATAAAGATTTACTTTTGTGTTTCACATAGATCTCTCGGTAATGGAAACATCTTTTATAGAGTTGGATAATTTTTAGTTAAAGTTATTTTCATATTCTTTCTAAATGTATGTGATTGTATGTCCATTTATTGATTTTTCATATTTTATTTTTTAGGTCTTTCCTTCAAATGTGTATGAAGAAAAAGAAAAGAGTCACTGATAATCACTTGAAACGTATTTTTATTATACTGGTGTGTTTCATGTAAATTACATAAATACCTAATTGGGACATATATAAATTGATGTAATTGTATGTCATTTTAGACTCACAGAGCATGTGAAAGTTATATTCTATATTCTTATAGAACTTCTCTATGTAAAACAATCATTATCAGCTTATTTTTCGTGTTTCCTTAAAGTTAGTATGAAAGAAACGAGAAAAGGGTATTTCATTATTTGGAAGAAATTTTTCATTATATTGATGTGCTTCATTTAACTACATACATAGCTTATCACCAATATATAGATTGACTTTATTGCTTCATTGTGATTTCAGGTTCAGGAAGCATTACAATAATTTGTTTGGACTTAATTTAATCACAGAACTTCTAAAAGAAAAGAAAGTTAACTACAATGCAGCGTCGTACTAGTACAAGAAATATCATTTTGCGAAATGAGGACACTTATCAATATGGTCATGTAAGAACTATGACCTCTGCTGCACATAGTTCAAGAATTTACTATGTAAGATCAGGATTCCGTCTTAATGGTATGGTACTCAATATTTCGGGATATTATTATTCCTCTGATGAGAGTTTAACTATTGTTTTGGCTAATGGAACTAGCATATACCATGTTTCCATTATTCCAAGAAATCGTTTTTCCTATTGGATTCCGAATGGAATGCTAACAAATACAATGGCTCATGTCCTACCAAATGTGAATAATTTATGGAGCTTGCCTTATCTTGTGATGAATTATGCCTCAAGATTTGCGGATGTGAACCATGGACCAAATCGTATGACATTTCCACCACATCCTGCCAATTTTCATACGGTTAGTTTAATTGCCTTCTAGTTTTTAGCTTTATTTTTCTTTTTAATCATAAATTTATTGCAATTTTCACATAATTAATTTTCTCATACTCATACTTGATTTAATTACAAACTTAGAATTATCACGCTATAAGTATGTTTTAATGTTTAGATGCAATTATTTTTAATGTTGAATGCACTTATGCTTTTAATGATTGGGTTGTGTTAATTGTTAAATCTCCATAGTAATAAGTACTAATTTGCTTTTATGCTAAGGAACCATGGTCCAACTAAAAAATTTCAGTTTTATGATCTCAAATTTTCTGTTGTTATATTTTATTTTATTTTTCAAAAATGTACTTTTATTGAAAATAAAACCAGTACATATAGAGGGGTTACAAAAACTTCCCTCACCTACTTAATGGATCAAGTCCATCTATTAAAAGTAGTAGAATTTCAAGATAAACTTACAAAAAATTATACAGAGATAACACAGTATCTCAATCTAAAACAAGAAGTCAAGGTACATTAAAATTGTAGGTTCTTTCCAAGCTCCTATCCAGAGAGATGGTCTTGTAGTTTTGTTTTCTTCTGAAGCATGGGAATTCAAGTCTGTCCATATTATATTCTCCCCTTGCCTCCATAGGTAGTTGTTGAGGTGTAGAGAACCCTTCTGTGCATGTGCTATCAGCGACATGATTACCTTCTCTATAATAAGTATGTTGAATGGTAGTAACTTCAAAATTTTGTATCACCCTCTTAATATGTTGGATATCATCCCAAATGCTCCAGGAGGTTTAGAAGTATCAGTAATCCATTGGACAAGTAACAAAGAATCAATCTCGACTTCAACCTTCCTGATGTTATTAGAGCAACACCATTCTAGTCCCTTTAGCATAGCATTAATTTCAGCTTGATTATTAGATACTTCACCCAGATTGAAGGCATATGCCGCAATCAGCATTCCATTCTCATCTCTGATAATACCTCCATCACTACCAGGGCCTGGATTGCCCCTGGAACTCCCATCAGAATTTAATTTTAAGAAGTCATGTTCAGATTTCCTCCACTTTATCGCCATGATAGTAATAAATGGTTCGACATAAAAAAACTACATTATAGAGCTTATTTCAACTTAAATAAAGTGGTATCACTTTGAATTGTTTGTGAATAATGAGGTTCAGTTGTTGGGATGCAAGGATGATAATATGCTTATGGTTCATCTCCTTTTCCTCATATGTACTCTTGCATCTAGCCTTTCAAAATTGTCAGACAATAATTGAGGGGATCGCTTGGAGGGCTAGATTCAGGATAGGGTTATGCCCCACCTTAATCCACCACTGGATAAATATTTGCCTCATATTGGTAGTATTAAAAAGAATACCAAACAAGCTAAAAAATGTTTCCATTCTTTCCTGCTAACATCACCATTATGAAAGAGATGTGTTTCCGTCTCTTCAGCATATTTCACACAACATGAACATCTATAAGGTAAGTATATATCAAATTTTGCAACATTGGTATGCACATGTGTTTTCCCTCTCAAAAGCCTCCAAATAAAGAAAGAAATTTTGAGGGGCATATGTTTGTGCCAGGTCATACCATCAATAAGAGATGACTCATGAGGAGTTCTAATATGGTTCCAAGGCGATTTGCAAGTGAATTCCCCATAAGGGTCTGTTGTTATATTTCAACTAATAAATTTATCTTTTTACTTTTGATATAAGTTTATTTTCTAAAACATGAATATTTCAAAATATAAGATTTTTTTTTTCAAAATATGATCTATATATAAAAGTGTATAATTTTAACTAGAGTTAAATGGTAAATAATACATTTGAAATACCAAATATTATTTTGTTAATAGCCTAATGTGATTTGCATCTTTCTTGAATAGCCTATGGGTAGGTTTTGCTTCTGCAAGAATCCTTAAAACTGACTTTTAAAACAAAATAAGACTAATGAAAAAAATTATCACTTGACATGAGTTTCTTAAATGATAATGGTTGTTGAATTTTATAAAATTTCCATGTCTAGTTGATTTTTCCTTGCCAAGCAAATTATGCATATTTGATATGTAACATTTACTTCTGTTTAGAGATTATAACAAGTTGTATGTGACATTTTAGGTACAAAATTTCATGACTCAAATTTTTCATGTTTGCATGAAAAATGTGAGTTGTGATAAAAATAATGGACAAATAATAGTATAATTTCCTTTTCTTTATGAAATAATTCCTTCGTAAAAATTATGATCTTCAATTTAGGATTTGTTGGCCGTTCAAGATCAGACTGTAAATGTTAATAGGGGAGTGAGCAGAGAAGTCATTTATGCACGTATGAATCACGTCATGTATCAGTCAACCGAAATATCTACAAGTGACGATGATACATGTTCTATTTGTTTGGTAAGAACTTTATTTTCATTTGATTGTCTCCTCCTATTGCTTAAGGTCTAGTCATGTAAGTTCAATTGTTTTCTTGATTTTGTAGGATGGCTTCTCTGATGGGCAGATTATTGGAAGCACCGACTGTCACCACACCTTTCACTTTGATTGCATCAATCAATGGCTCATGCAAGTGAATTCCTGCCCCATTTGCAGAAGGACTGCATTGGTAGTCTAAATATTCCAAATTAGAATTTTATTACTAGAACTTTTTCATTATGTGCTTGTCAATTTGACAGTGAACTCGTGAAATGTATTTTGAGCATTTTGTGTACTGAAACGTTTTGTTTAAAATGTTATGATTGACGTGGGTTTTCAATGTACCCTTTGCTTCCTGGAGCCTGGAGGAGGTGTGTAGTTTCTTATGCTATAAACAAATCTTTTGTTGGATGATACTAACATAGAGTTAACATGTTGTGCTCAGTAATTATTTTTCCTAAAATAGAACTAGTTGAGATAGAATGAGTTTGCACGGCCACTTGAGGTGCATGTTCATTTTACTTTATTAGTTGAGGGCTTATTGGAAACAACCTCTCTGCCTCATAAGATAGAGGTAAAATTTGCATACATTTTATCCTTTTCAAACTCCACTTATGGGATCACATTCGATAATGTTGTTGTTATATATTTTATGGTGCTCCCTAGTAGCTTATTTTGTTTATTACAATTGTCTAGCCTCTCAATTTCCCTTTATTTAGGTATATTATATGAGGGAGATTTTAATTCTAGGAAGATCTTTTAAACCTTGATATCAAAGTTGGTAATATGCAAAATGAAGGGTTTGTTGTGTGTTGAAATGGTGGTTAAACCTTGTGTTCATGTTGATTAACAAAGGATAATTGAATGAAAGAAAAATCGTTAGTAGACATGTGGATAGAGTTCTGCTCAGTTAAAGTAACTACCACATGCCAAAATGCATTATGAATTTTAAATCCTTCATTTATATGGCCTTTATGTTATTTGCACTTATAAAAAGGAATTTTGTTTTCTCATTAGCAGATAACAAAGGCCGTTTCATCTAATTATTAATGACAATGTAATGGAAATGTCCTCTATTTAAGGTAATGGTCTTTTTTTGGAAATTTTTGTTCTTTTTATCTTATTTTTGCCTTTTGGCAACTTTTGTTTTTTTTTATCTTTTAATGTCCCTTGAATCATCAATATCTTATCATACTGAAAATAGTTATGTTCAAAGGGTGTATTTAGTTTTCAATAATTTTCTCTTGTACGGTACTTTCTCTATATGTCATGATCTAAAAACTCAGGTCATGATAACACCTACTAACATCCCATCAGTTAGTAAGCCGAACTGATAGACAGAAACTAGAAGTAATGGATTATCATGCGGAAGAGAAGAATTCAGAAAACAAAGAGCAAATATCAAACTAAAAATGAGAGGTGAATTGTGCACCTCTATCAAGCTTGGTACCGATATGCTCCTCCATATAACTCCAAAAATGAGAGGTGAACTGTGCACCTCTATCAGACACAATAGAAATGGGCAGTCCATGCAACCGAACAATCTCATGAATATAGATTCTAGAAAAATACTCCACATTATAGTTAGTCTTCACATGAATGAAATGAGCCGAGTTGGTCAACCGATCCACAATAACCCAAATAGAATAAAATTCACACAAAGTCAAGGGTAATCCATTTAGAATGTCCATGGTAATGCACTCCCACTTCCACATAGGTATGGGCATCCTTTGCATCGTACCACCCGGTATCTGATGCTCATACTTCACTTGTTGACAGTTCAAGCACTTGGCCACAAAGTCCACAATATCTCTTTTCATACCACACCACCAATAGTGTTGCTTCAAATCGTGGTACATTTTTGCTGCCCCCGGGTGAATAAAGTATTTCGAACAATGAGCATCCTCCAATATCATACGCACCCAACCACCAACTCCAGGAACACAAATACGTCCACAAATCCTCAAAATTCCCTCGGGGATCAAGAGTCGTCGACTTGGCTTCACCTCTTAACACCTTATACAAAATTGCTCTCAAATTGTCATCCTCAAACTGGTGGGCACGAATCTGATCCATCAATGTAGACCTAGCCTTAACTAAGGTTAAAACATGGTGAGGTGCAGAAATGTTAAGTCGAACCAACTGTGTAGCCAACGACTGAACCTCTAAAGCTAAAGGTCTCTCCTCCACCTTAAGAAAGGCAAAGCTACCCATACTAGGTTCCTTCCGACTCAAAGCATGCGCTACCATGTTTGCCTTGCCCGAGTGATAAAGAATGGTGATTTCATAGTCCTTCAACAATTCCAACCATCTATGCTGCCTCATTTTCATATTTGGCTGTGAAAAGAGATACTTAAGGCTACGATGATCAGTAAAGACCTCACAATGCACACTATAGAGATAATGCCTCCATAACTTCAAGACGAAGACTAGTGCCACTAATTCTAAATCATGAGTAGGGTTGTTCTTCTCATTCACCTTCAACAGTCAGGAAGCATAGGCTATGAATCTCCCATTTTGCATCAACACACCCCCTAGGCCAACATCCGAAGCATCACAAAATACCACAAATGTCACACCTTCCTCGGGTAATGCTAAGATAGGTGATGAGCTCAATAAATCCTTGAGCTATTAAAATCTCACCTCACACTCATCGGTCCACAAAAATACCACATGCTTCTAGGTGTACTTAGTCAATGGAATTGTGATGGAAGAGAAACTTTGAACGAACTGACGATTATAGCCCGCTAACCAGATGAAACTCTGTATCTCTGTATGGAAAGTAGGTCTCACCCAATCACAAATTGTTGCAACCTTGGTCAGATCAACAATAATACCTTTCTTGGTCACCACATGACCCAAGAAAGCCACAGACTCAAGCCAAAACTCGCCTTCTCCTCTCTCAATCTCTAGAGTACGGTCCTCAAGTGACGAATATGATCGATCTCATTCTTGGAATAAACCAAGATATCATCAATAAACATATTGACAAAAGAATCCAAATAAGGCCAAAATACTCAGTTCATCAAATCCATAAAAGCGGTCGGGGCATTAGTTAGTCCAAAGGACATGACGATAAACTCATAATGCCCATAATGAGTCTTGGAAGCTGTCTTCGGGATATCAGAATCCCAAACTCTCAAATTATGGTAGCCCAACCCCAAGTCAATCTTGGAGAACACTGTTACACCCTAAAGCTGATCAAAAAAATCATCAATGCGGGGAAAAGGATACTTATTATTGACCGTAGCCTTGTTCAACTATGTATAATTGATACACATCCTCATACTACCATCATTTTTCTTCACAAATAAGACCGGTGCACTCCACGGTGATAAAACTAGGACGAATAAACACTTACCACAACAAGTCCTCCAATTGAGCCTTCAATTCCTTCAACTCCATCGGAGCCAACCGGTAAGAAGAGATGGAAATAGGCTTGGTGCCCAGCTGCAAGTCAATCACAAAGTTGATGTCACGGTCAGGAGGAACACCCGATAAGTCGGTAAGAAACACATTTATTAACTCTCTCACTGCTCTCAGGGTCTCTAAAACAATGGATCTTTGGTAAGATCATGAATATGTGCCAAATAAGATAAGCATCCCTTTTCCATCATATGATAGGCACAAAGAAAAGATATCACTCCCTTTGGATATGAACTCGGAGCACCCTTACACACCAATCGAGGTAAAATAGGGTAAGCTAAGGTAACTATCTTTGCATAACAATATAAGATTGCATGAGGGGGAGATAACAAATCTATGCTCAATATCACATCAAAATCCAGCATATCAAGTAAAATCAGGTCAGCCCAAGTGTCACTATCAGAAAATACCATAACACACCCTTGATACACCTGATCCACCACTAAGGAATTGTCTACCATAGTAGAGACGCTAATAGGCACAACAAGGGACTCACACACATGATCAATACCCACAACATAATAAGTAGACACATAAGAGTAGGTCGACCCGGGATCAAATAATACTGTAGTAGAATAATGACAGACTGGGATAGTACTTGTGATCAATGCATCTGAGGCCTCTACCTTGGATCTACCCAGTATAACATAAAACTATCTACGGTGACTACTAGTCTGAGAGCCACCACGAGCACTACGTAAAGATCCCTGACCTCCACCCTAAGTAGAACCTCTAGTACTCTGTGAAGTACCACACACCACTGTAGATGGCATAGAATGAGTAGCCTGTGATCTCTACTAGACAATGTCATAGAAACGTCTAGGGAAATCCTTTGTGTTGTGCCCAAACTCCTCAGAAACAAAAAAAACCACGAGGACCTAAACCCCACTGAGAGTAACTAGAAGAGTATGCACACCCTCCCTAACTTGAAGATCCACTATGTGTGCCCTGGACGATTTGACTAGGCCTTGATCTACTAACACCATACATACTCTAAATAGCTACCAGCACTGGTCTACCCTGATAAACTTGTGAGCCCTAACCTGAATAATCTCTACCTCTGAATGAATAACCGTTGAACTGACTCTGGCGAAAAACCTGTTGGTAACGCTACCCTGTCTAGCATGCCAAATACTATCGATCATCCTGGAATGATCAATAATACTCTAGAACGTACCACCTGATAACACAAAAGAAGCTACGACCTCTTGAAGATAATTGGCGAACCCCCTTACCAACTTACGAATCTACTCAAACTCTGTGGGAATACTCGATATGGCATAACAGGACAACTAATGGAAATGAGCCTCATACTCAGAAACTGATAAATAGCCATGCTCCAATCTATCAAACTTGTCCCTGTACTGATCTCTAAGACTATAGGGAACAAACATCTCAAGGAATACCTCAGTTAACTTCTCCCAACCCATAGCATGAGAATCAATGGGCCTACGAGCAAGAACTGATCTCTACTACCCCTTGGCCACTCCTGAAAACTGATAAGAAGTGTATGACACCCCATGAGCCTCTAAGATGCCCCGGTCGAACAACCTATCCTGGAACACAGTCAAGAAGTCATGATCCTTCTCTCCAGCTGAACTGTCGAATCTAAGAGGTCCCAATCTAACAAATCTCTCAAAAATCTTTTGATCGATAACCAACATATCTGCACTAATAGAAATAGGTGGAGCTGCAAATCTCAAAACGGTCAAAGAAGGGATTGAAGAGGAATTAAGAGCCGGAAATCCCATACTAGGCCCCTGAACTGGCGGTGTAGCACCAACTATAATAGGAGACCCAGTAGTACCCGGCCAGATACCAGAAGTAGGGGGACTGTCCAATCTAGCAAATAATTTGCCGATCAACTCTTAAAGCATCAGAGTGTTTTCGTATACCAAGAGAGGGTGGGCTGGTCCCTTCTCTTCCGTCTGTAGCTCAATATCATCATGATGGTCATATACGGTATGAGGTGATGCCTCACTAGTTCTTCTTTGAGCAGGTGTTTCCCCTCTCGCTCAGCCATTACCCCTAACTCCACTACGTCCCTTTCCTAATCTAAGAACTAGGGCTCGGGCAGCAGGTATGGCCTCGCCCTCTGAGGTATTGGCTCTAGTCCTCGCTATCTGCGTAGAGATAATAGTTTAGAGGTATGCAACACTTGATATGAATAATTCACACGAAAGGAATTAAAGGAAAGAAATTTCTCCTACTAGGTATCTTGTAGCCCCTCGAAGATAAGTACAGACGTCTACGTACTGATCTTCAAGACTCTACTACACACCCTGTTGTTTAACTTATGGAACCGGTGAATCTAGCACTCTGATATCAATTTGTCACGACCCAAAAGTCTAGTTCATGATGGAACAAACATTGAAAACCCAAAAATGGTGTATATGTCAAAAGAAATAACATATACGAGACTTCCAAATAAAATTCAGGCCACAACCGATAAGAAAACAACAAAGAAGTTCCTAAAATCTGGTAGCATAAGTATAAAGAGCATTCAATACATTTGTAGATTCTAATGCAGTAGGGATGGGTTATTGCTTAGGCGTCGAGGTAGCTTAAGATGCATGAGTGCAACTACCCCACTCATGACTTGGGGTTTGCAATGGTAGTGTTTCGGCTTAAGATTTGGAGGCACTACCTGTGTGTATTTCTTTGCCCGATCTACACTATTTAGAGGAGTCTTTAGTATACTATGAGTTATAGGGACCTTAATTCTAGGTAGCATTGTTGGATTGAGCTTCTAAAGTACTATGACCTTTCTATTCTCTATTATCCTGGCAAGGCGAATGTGGTAGCAGATACCTTGAGCCAAAAGGTGGTGAGTATGGGTAGTGTAGACTTCCTGTCAACTGTTGAGTGACCTTTAGCTTTAGACATTTATTCCTTAGGTAATCATATGATTCGATTAGATATTTCAGATTCTAGGCGTGTCTTAGCCTATATTGGAGTTCAGTCTTTCTTACTTGATCTGATCCATGGTCTTCAGTTTGAGGATGAGACTTTGGTGGTGCTTCAAGATCAGGTTTTAGTTGATGATTTCGGTCATGCTACTTTATATTTAGATGGGGTTTTGAGATTTGTTGGTCGTATTTGTGTTTAAATAGTTGGGGGTTTGATCCAGCTGATGTTTTATGAGGCCCACGATTCTAGATACTCTATACATTTGGGCATCATGAAGATTTATCGCAATTTAAGGCATCGTTATTGGTGGAGCGGCATGAGGAGAGATATTGCAGACTATGTGTCCCGTTGCCTGAGTTGTTAGCAGGTGAAGGCCAATCATTTGAGACCTGGTGGTGAGTTTCGAAGATTACCCATTCCGGAGTGGAAGTGGGATCGCATCACTATGGACTTTGTGGCAAGTTTGCCTTGGACTTGTACAAGTGTTGACAACATTTGGATCATTATTAATCGATTGACCATGTCAACACACTTCCTTCCTGTTCAATCTTCATTTCGCGCCAAGCTTGGTACCCATCTGCTCCTCCATATAACTCCAAAAATGAGAGGTGAACGGTGCACCTCTATCAGACACAATAGAAATCCTTGAATTTAGGTCTAAATGCATACATAAAAAAGGTTCAGGTCTTAATTTGAAATCTGCGGAGTGTTACATGAGAGTTAACTTGCACATTAAAAATCTAGAAGTTATGAATATGAAATACTAGAGAGTTGTGAATATTAATAAAAATTAATTAGCTAATTAATATTCAATAACTAAGTATTTTCTTATCATCATAAATTAATTTGAAATATGTTTAAGACATGAAAATGAAAAAAAAAATAAAAAAAATACTTAAAACCTTTATTTTATTTGCAAAGCTATAAATTTACATTCCACAGAATTAAAAGAACCTCATTGAGAATACCAAAAAGAAAAAGTATCATTAGAAGAAAGAGAACTGTAATATTCATTCAAATGATCATATATATAAAACATATGCAAATGGCTGTTAGCTTTTAATAATGACATTTTTAATAGTTTATTCGTTATGAATCAATAAATTAAACAAACTTACTTTATCGTCAATGAATTTTAAACGTTACCAAAAATGAATTAAACAAACTTATAAAGTTGAATGCTAATCACCGAAGATCAAATGAAGGAAGGATTAGAAGCTACAAATGAGGGATAACAAAAAAAATACTTGAGTATATCATTTATTTTATGTCCTTCACATACACGGATCCACCCTTTTGGGTGAGGTACACGTGCATTCGATAACTTCGAAAAAAACCATATATATTGAAAAACTGACAGATGTTAGGATATAATTAACGGTGTACCCATAAAAAGCGTAAGAGTGTCATTGTGCTGCTGGTACAAGCTAGAGGATCCACTCGCGAAACCTGGATTTGAATCCAGCTAGAGTAGAGTGTTATTTTGTTTTTATTTTAAATTTATCTTAGAGCTCATATTTAAGCATCAATAATATTGGTGCACCAAAATCTTCAAATCCTGGATTCGCCTCTAACCCTTCATAATATATTTTATATTATTCAATGAATAAAATATAAATGGTAAAAATAGTATAGTTAATATCAACATTTCCTATTTTATAACTCAACTTTTTAATATGTAGAAACTTATTTTAGCCCTACATATACCTTACTTTTCTAATTTCTACACCATGTGATCTATACTTGTATTAACTCATTTTCATATATTTAAATAAGACTAGCAATCACGCTAATACGCTATACGCGTCGACTTTAAGTGCGGGATTACGTATCACTAAACTACACCATGTGGAGATTCTGAGCAAGTATTAATTATGTTCATATATAACGGAATGTTTTTATTTTTTTATTAATGTTGCATGTCATTGATTCATTTTATTTTTAATTTTTAATAATACCTCTTATTCGATAAGTTTTATTTTCTATTTGAAGTCAAAGGTTAATATGCTCTCATGATTAGGCCAATTATGAATGAACATGAAAGAACATGTATGTACTAATTATTGTACCGTATCATACGGAAGACCAATTATTAAGTACTATCTTGAAAATTGTCATGGAAAAAAAAAAAAACATCATCAGAAAACATGAAATTAGTGATGAAATTTATTAGTAATTCTCAGCATATCCATCGCTAAATAGCCTTTAGCTAATTGATTTTTCTTATAATGTCCTAAAAAAGATTAGCATGAATTTTTCATTGTTTAGCTATGAAACTTTGTCCGTTACTAATTTCTTATTTATTAGCCGTGAACGAAAAAGGATTCCTCTAGAAGAGCAATCCAAAATCAGTTCATATCGCTTTTCTTTATGATTTCTTAATAAGTCATCTACTGAAATAGGGAGCCACTTATTTATCGTCAAATGAAACTTGTAAATACGGGCTAAATAATCTTCTTTTTTAAATAAATAAAAAAACAACAAATGAGAAAATGATAAGCTACACACATTTTGAAAATAAAAACTCAGATAACTTCAACATGTATATTCACATTATTGGTAGAACTACCTATTAACCGGGGCGGATCTAGGAGGTCATCAGGATATTCATCCGAACTTACTGAATCCACCCAATACAAGACTAGAAGGTGACTTAGTGGTGTACGGGATTCAAAACTTACGTTGAGATTTCAAGCTCAAATACTAAGCACTACAATAAATAAATAAAAGCCGAATACCCTTAATGAAAATCGTAGATCACTATTAACAAAACAAAGTTGACTTACAAAGGGAATTTTTCAAAGTAAACCAAAATGTATGAACTCCAAACCCTATAAATATTATGTACTATACCCTTTATAAAACATCTGCTAATTAATTCTCCATTACTCAAAGATAATTCATATTCTTTTCTCTAATTAAACCATCAGAAAAATAATGCTAATCACCAAGAAACATATGTCTCTTCTTCTTCTAGTAATGATGTTTTTCTTCCATTTATCATCGGGGACGAAGATTACATACAATGTTCAGAGTTACGGAGCCAAACCTGACGGGAAAACTGATTCAACAAAAGCATTTCTGAATGCATGGGCTGCAGCTTGTGCTTCCACAAAGTCCGTCATGATATATGTACCACAAGGAAGGTATTTACTAGCAAATGCTGCATTTTGGGGACAAAATTGCAAGAATAAAGATACTACAATAAAGATTGATGGTACCTTAGTGGCTCCTTCTGATTATAAAGTTATAGGTAATGCTGGAAATTGGCTAAAGTTTGAGAGAGTTAATGGACTTGAAATTTCTGGTGGAACTTTTGATGGTCAAGGTTCTTCTCTTTGGACTTGTAAAACCTCTGGCAAAAGTTGTCCTAATGGTGCAACGGTATGTTCCATATCTTATTCTAATGTCTGCGGAGCTAGGTGGAGGTTTGTGGGTTTGGACGAACTCATTAGCTTTTTTCGTAGACTCTGTATTTGTATTAAAAAATTAAATAAATATATATATGTATATTAACCTGTGAACCCCTAATAAAATTGATCTACAACTTAGTGGTAAGAAAGGTAGTGAAAATGCTTTTCACACTAGTGTTGTGGGTTTGAAGCCCACTATCAATTCTGTCCTAAAATTTAGAACCTCCAGATTCCTAACGTTGGTTCCGCCTCTGAATATTGCAGACACTTGCGTTTTACAATTCAAACAACATAGTTATAAGTGGATTGACTTCATTAAACAGCCAGATGTTCCATATGGTTATAGATGGATGCCAAAATGCTAAGCTGCAGAACATGAAAATTTCAGCCCCAGCTAACAGCCCAAACACAGATGGGATTCATATAGCAGCTTCTACTGGTGTCACCATTTTGAAAACTGTAATTGGTACTGGCGATGATTGTATATCAATAGGCCCTGGTACTTCCAACTTGTGGATTGAAAATGTCTCTTGTGGCCCTGGTCATGGCATAAGGTAAATTGACAAAAGCTCATATATACTGTCAGCGTATAGAACTCAACTCTTGTTTATTTTTTCAGCATCGGAAGTCTGGGGTGGAGTAGGCAAGAAGCAGGGGTTCAAAATGTTACAGTGAAGACGACTACGTTTAGAGGTACTCAAAATGGATTGAGAATAAAGACATGGGCAAGGCCTAGTAATGGATTTGTGAAGGGTGTTCTATTTCAACATTCCGTGATGGTGAACGCTAGATATCCAATCCTAATTGATCAAGAATATTGCCCTGATCAGAAGAATTGCCCTGGCCAGGTACTATTGCGCGCCTCAGTTGGAAATTTAATATGTATATATACATTAGGCAGTTATAACTCATATACGTTTTTTCTTTTCAATTAACAGGTATCAGGTGTTAAGATAAGCGATGTAACATATCAAGACATTCATGGAACATCGACATCCCAAGTTGTGCTTAAACTTGCTTGTAGTAAGGCTAATCCTTGCCAAGGGATTCGACTGGAAGATGTAAATCTAACCTTCAAAAATCAACAAGCACAAGCGTTATGCTCCAACGCTGCTGGAACTTCCTATGGTGTAAATAAACCAGAAAGTTGTTTGTAATTTAACTACATTTCGTATATATTCATTTTGGATACACTGGTTGCGATAGAAATTCTGGTCATTTTTTAATGATTGACCTAGTATATATTCAGAGGTCATTCTAATCTTAGTAGTGTTAGTTTGTGGGAATTGGATTTTGGTTTTTTGTTAATGAAATGTGGCATTAGCTTGGTTGCCTTATGATTAGTATTTATTCAATGAAAGTGAAAATATCCTCTAAGATGATCCTGATGTGCCATGTAATCTCAAAAATCCTTTCTATGATATTTTTCAGCACCAAATAATGTGTTTCCAGTTTAATATGATTCATTTCCCAAGACTCACAGTAAGCTAATGCCTCTCTGATTGTATAGTAGCTTCTACCTCTACATTTGTGACCTGATGTATCTCCTCTAGAAGGGTAAAAATGTGATCTCCTTTATATTCTCTCAGACAGAATCCATAAGGGTTTCTTCCTGGATTTCCTCTACTATGCACCATCTGTATTACCCTTGATCATATATGATCACCTTATAGTATAGCTTAGATTTGTAGTTTTCCAAATAAGTCAATAGAATTGCTTATCGTATTGGTACATGTTTCAGCTTAGGGCACCTGGCTTTCACTAGTTGCAATGTGTTTGATACTGATATGCTAACTATGCACCCTAAGATGATGTAAATCGGTTGTCACGCTCCGATCCTATGCCCTAAATGTGGCCGATATTCGATGTCATTTCTGGTCTGAGCTACCCATAACATGGCATTAGACATGAGGATCCATCTAAACATGAGTGGAAGAATACATTTAAAATTATTTGAAGAGATAACTTTCATGACTGCATGGAGTCTAATCTCAGCCCGATCAGCTAAGCCATCTCATAGCTTGTCGGGTATGAGACATATGTGTACATATCATGTGGATCCATAACTACCCCTTACCCGGGGCATGAAAGGAATCTCCCAAATCAATGGTACGATCCTTAACCTACGTCGGCTAACATAGTTTGAGGCGTTTGTCATGTAGACTTATGCCTTCTCGGTTAACTAATTAGCTCATTTAAGCTCATGTGATCATGGATTATCTGGAAGACTGTATGAGGATATGAAAAAATCTTTAATTACTTTAAAACCTCCAAGATATTTACAAGAGACCAACTAAATCTCCCCAAGAAACTAGTCTAAACAAGTACAAGAGCTATTGAAGAAGTACAGTTTATACAAGAAAATAAGATAACTCCCACCATAGGATATATGAAAGTTGTCTGAGATCATCATCATCTTCAATTCCCTATGAAATACTACTGACCCTGCAACTAGACTATGCCAAGTATGGCATAGCAAGAATAGTATTAGTACAAATAACATATACTGATAGGCATCATCAACCGACCCAAATCTACCACATAATATGAAATAAACATTCAAAAATAATCATGCAATGTGAAGGTTACACCACCCCACTTCTCGATTCACATACTTTTACTCTTTCCAGGTAAATGTCATAATTTATACACCTTGATCTCATGCCTCTATCTATTACGCCACTATAATGTCAAATCATAGTCTAACCCTTCTACCACATTAATATTCATGAATACAAGACCATTACAATGTCAAAACATAGTCTAATCCTTCTACTACATTAATATTCACGAATACTAGACCATCATAATGTCAAATTATAGCCTAACTCTTCTACCACATTAATATTCACGAATACTAGGTCATCACTAGCCCTATCAACAAACCAGTTATTCTTTCTTAATTTATCATGCCAACTCCCTAGCCTTTTTTGGAAGAATAAATGAAATTGGTGTCTTAGACCAACTCATCCATATGAACACTAAACCCAACACCATTTATAAAACCAAGTTCTTCATGATAAATAGAAACATAGTTTAGATTCAACTAAGAATTGAGTCCTCATAAACTCAACACAATAGTTATAACAAACATGCGAAAACAACCCCTAGGAATTAAGTTGTCAATAAACAAATAACATACCTCAACCATCACAAGTAACACATAGAAGGGACTCTCAGTCCTTGGCCTTACTTACCATAATACGAACCATGTCCCACATGATCACATACAAGTCATGTCTGAGATCAGCTCACCTTTTAAGTAATTCGTACCACTCAAGGATCTAACATGCAACAGTTATATTATGAAGGAGTAAATCAGGTCTACTCATGGAACTATAAACATATACTTGGTCCTCTCATGGAACTGAAAGTCAAACTATTAGTGTACCGACGCGGTACCCAAGCCATTTGTAGTTAGTGAATTGGCATGGTATTCGAGCAAATCATATATGGATATCCCGTATCAGACATGGTATCCGAGCCAACCGTTGATATATATGAGGCGTGGTACCCAAGTCAACCAACAAACACAAACAATCATGCACAGTCAAAAACAACATGAACAATAACACTTGAAACTATAAATCACATAAACAGTTCATTGCATGGGATTATCAATATGTTGTCATTACATATGCTTCCCTATGGTCTCCCCATAATCCATACATAAGTGATACAACAGACAATAAACATACATAACTATATCTATTGGACCACACAAACCATCCTAACCAAGAAAATCAAGGCTAAATAAGAACTAGAAACCCATCCTCTAGTCATTATCTTGCCTCCGCCTTAACATCAATAACAACAACCTATAACCATCCAGACTCTGCGCCCGAAGGCCTAAGCATGCAATCTCCAAACATCTAAAAAATATAATGTATTAAGAACGAGTCTGAACTACTTGGATTAAGGAAACCTAGACTAGCTACCTGGATGCCAAGCAACTGTTGATGAACCTTGCCCATGAATTTTGACTCTGTGGGAGCTACCTATGTTGAACGAGCACTAGAAATCCTTAGGTTTTAAACTTCCTTGCGAAGTAATTCTTCCCCTTCATTGTTGCCTTGCCCTAGGTGCCTTAGGAGGTTTTTGGAGCAGCCCTCGTCTATTTTTTTCCTTTCAAAAGTGGGAGGAAAATAAAAGATGACCCCTGAATTAGGTTGAAATTTTTTTGTCATCCCGCTATAGCGCCCATCAGACCGCTATAGCGGCACCTCCATAGCGGGAAGCCTTCCTCTATGGCGGGCTGTTGTCAGCCTGGCCCAAAATTTAATTTGGGCCAAAATCGTTGTGCTCAAATTTTGAAAATTCTTGCACTGCACTTCTAGACTTTTGGGACTCCGCATGAGATCCCCTTTAGTAACGACTAATTGACTCGTTACATTGCTTTAAAAAAATTATCTCCAAACTCCTACTAGGTTACTTGAGGATGTTACTGAGAAATTGCTAGAAAAATATTTTTATAGAAACCCGCAAGAAAAAAATCACAAAGATTTTGATAGTTATCGTACATACATCTACAACTAATGTATGGGCAAATTTTAATTTCCCAAATAAATTACCCTAGGGATCATATAAATCCACATGTTTGTACTCACAATCTTGATAAATAAAATTATGTTTCTTCAAAAAAAAAAGAGAAAAAAAAAAAGAGTGACTTATGATGGATTTTCCATCGATTTTCATCTTATAGAAAAATCATGGAGATTTTACTATAATACCCATAGGAAAATTTCCATGAATATCAAAACATTTTTTGTTGGAATTTGTAAATTAAGGTAGAAAGTTAATAGGTAGTTGAGTGTTGTCTCATTTTCAAGCGGAATAGGCTTGGTGATAAGTTGATGTATTGTACATATTTCCATGTTTATACTAGTTGCAGTTCTTCGGTTGTCACAAGTTGCTTATTCTTATTGATCCTGTTTGAATAATGTGTAATGCCTTTTCTATTATTTTCTACATCCTCTTAATTTTTGTATTTTTCTTTGAGCTATTTTAATGTTTGTTACTGAATTCGAGGATAGTAGGTACTCATAAAGTTTGTATACACTATCCTCCTAGATTCTGCTCATAGAACTAAACTGAATTGGTTATTGTTGTTATTGTTGTTATTGTTGTTGTGTATCGGAGTACTGTGTTTAAGGATTATCTCACAATAGATTTTGAAAAATGTCTAACACCTTCCTCTCGTAATAAAAAAAACTCTTACCTAATATCTCACAAATTTTGGATACTAACAGACAAACATATCATCAATACAAATACATTTCCTAATATTTTCTGAAATTAGGTGATGATTCCGAACTAAAATCAAAGGAAACATAGCCATAAATTGAGGTATTTTGACCAGTTTAAAATTATATCAAATTGGTATATATCTCAAATTTAATATCAACCTTCTAAAACCAATCTTAATTAAAAAATAAAAATTGCAATTTTTCCCCATTTTTTTAGATAAAAAACTCTCATCTTTAAGTCGATTTAAGACATTCTTTTGGTAGTGATTTCACTACTTTTATTAACTTGGAGGAAAGTTATTTAATATATGAAAATTATTTCCCTTTCTCCTTAGGAATATATTATATTCTATAGCAATGACTTCATTATAGAAAATTAGATCATGATATTGACACATTACCAGTCCGGAAGTAAGTTTAACTACTTTCTGAAAGAGGACAACAACAAAAGTTTATAAGGTTTCTTTTTAACAAAAAATATTCATATCACAATATCGTTCCTATCGAACTAGGTGGAATTTTTTATGAGGTTTAACTAAAAATTAAAGTATTTAAAGTCTGCTTGAATTGAATTATTTAATGTGTTTTTAAGTTGCGTAAATTTTAAAAACACTTTTAAACATTGATTTTAAGTCAAAATAATAAAAATAAGCAAAAAAAAATAAGTTAGAAGTTTTAATTTATGACTTTTGACTTATAAATCAACCGTTAAAAGCCAAAAATCAATCCAAACCGGCTCAATAGGAGATACCAACTTCTAATACCTAATGCAGGAAGTGGATAAACGACTTCTTATAATTGAAAATGTGAGTATGATTTCAAGAAATACTTGTTGAAAAAGATATCCACATGTATTGTTGAATTTCATGTAGTTGAACTTTGGTTGAACTTCTTATAGTTAATTGATAAATATATACTTTTTTAGTGTGTGTCAATTTATTTCATACATTTTCTTCTTTACTTCACTCCTACAAGAATAACATAAGTTTATTAAATCAACATTACACTTTCAATATTACCTTTAATAGAAATCTTTTATAATCATACAAAATTTAATATCATAAATTTTAAAAATCCATATATAGTCATATACTCCATTCGCTTCATATTACGCGATTCATATTGATCTGAAACGTCCTTTAAGAAAGCTTTAGTTAGAAGTGTATTTTATCAAACTAATCTTATTAATATAGTTTTGAAACTCTAAATTTGACTTATATTACTTCATATAGTATTTAATACTAAGGGTAGAAACAAAAAAAATACAATTAACCTCTCTTGATTTCATAAATTGGACAAATAAATTAAAACAATTATCTTTAGTATTGAGGTCAAGAAATATGAAAGAGAGAAAGTAAATAATATGACATATATTAAACCATAAATTTTAAAAGCATTCAGCTTTTCTAAAATTATGTAACAACTAGTTAAGACATAATACATGAACTTGCGTTTTAACTTGACTTTAATGGACATTTAAGTCTGTTAACTTTGAGTGTGCATAAAAAATACTTAAATTTTGTATAAAGTTATGAACAAGTAGACACATTTGTCTTACATGACAATTCACGTGATAAGATACATTGAAAATAATTTATTACACCATATACAAGCATATTATGTCATGTAGGCACGTGTATGCCTACTTATTTAACTTTATACAAATTTATTTTTCTACTTGTTTAAACCAAAAATTACAGAGCCTAGATTAGATCACATTTATGTATTACTCTAATAATTAATGATATATATTCTGTGTGTCAGAAAGTCTCCATGTAACTAACTTTTCCGTTAAACATGTAGAAATCCAATTGGCTATCGACTTAATAATGTTAGATTTTAGACTAAAAGTCTTCCTCAACACGACCAAAAATGAATTATAGTTGCCCAAAACCTAACTCACGTCAACGTCTTAAAGGATCAACATAGTTTTCTCTCCTGCTCTACCATTTTACTTTTTAATCAATTTCATAAAGAATGTCACTTTACAATAATTAAAAATAATTTAGCTTTAAAATTCTTTTTTTATTTTTAATGAAATGATTCTGAGCCACCAAATATCTAAAGATTGTTTTAGACCACATATTTCAAAAGTCTTCATTTATTTCTTAAATATCATGTCAAGTCAAAGAGTGTCACATAAAATGGAATGAAGGGTTTTTTTTAAATAAAAAAATCAAAAAAAAAAACAAATTCAATCTATGATAATGGAGGGTTTGGCAAGACGTTAAGACTGATCACTAACACAAAGTCTATAAATTCCTTTCAAATCCATCTTCAATTCCACATCCACCCTCCAATTAACATTTGATCAACCTTGTGACTTATTGAATAAATAACAAACAAGCTAAAAATGAGTTTCTTAGTCAAAAATCTCCAACTTTTTTTCACAATCTTTTTCTTGCTCTTCAACTCTTCCATTGCTATATATAACATCAAAAACTATGGAGCAAAATCGAATGGAAAAATCGATTCATCGAAAGCCTTTATGAGTGCATGGGATGCAGCATGTGCATCTACTAGCCCATCCACCATTTACGTACCACAAGGAAGTTACTTGCTTAAAAATGCATATTTCCAAGGCCAAAAATGCAAGAGTAAGTCTATTACCTTACGTATGGATGGCACTATATTAGCTCCATCGGATTATAATATCAATAGGAACGAAGAAAATTGGATCAAATTTGAACGAGTTAACGGAGTTTCCATCTATGGAGGAACCTTAGATGGACAAGCTACTAGTCTCTGGACTTGCAAAACGTCTAGCAACAATTGTCCTCAAGGAACAATGGTACGTATCATCAAAAGTAACGTATTTAATTCGCGAAAAAATAATTTAATAATATTCATTTGCATTTGTTATTTATCAGGGACTTACATTTTCCAACTCAAGCAACATAAATATCATTGGATTAACATCAAAAAACAGCCAAATGTTCCACATTTTGGTAGATAATTGTGAGAATGTGAAGCTACAAGGAGTAAAGGTATCCGCTCCAGGAAACAGTCCAAACACCGATGGTATTCACGTTCAATATTCATCTAGAGTTACGATAATGAACTCACGTATTGGTACTGGAGATGATTGTATCTCAATTGGCCCTGGAACCTCTAACTTATGGATCGAAAACATAGCATGTGGACCCGGTCATGGAATAAGGTTTCAATCATAACTCCGTCTATCTCAATTTATATGAACGATGTTTGGTACTTGTTTATTTTATTTACCTAATAATTACGTACCATCATGGTGCAGCATTGGGAGTTTAGGCTGGGAAGTACAAGAACCTGGGGTACAAAACGTTACCGTTAAAACCGTCACGTTCACAGGAACACAAAATGGATTGAGAGTAAAAACATGGGCAAGATCAAGCAATGGATTCGTCAAAGATATTCTTTTCCAACATATCGTTATGACGAACGTTCAAAACCCTATCATTATTGATCAAAATTACTGCCCTAACAATGAAAATTGTCCTCATCAAGTAAGTGATAAATTATTGATTGTTTGTTCTTACAACTATAGACGATTTCTTACGTATATTGTTTTTTGTTTTCGTAAAATATATTTAGGGCTCGGGTGTAAAAATCAGTGATATAAAGTATCGAGACATACGTGGAACATCAGCTACGGAAGTTGCAGTGAAATTTGATTGTAGCAAAAAATATCCATGTAGTGTGATATCACTAGAAGATGTAAATCTTAGCTATAAAAATCAACCAGCTGAAGCTTCTTGTGCTAATGCTGAAGGAAGAGCATCTGGTTTTGAAAAACCAAATAGTTGCTTGTAGGTTAATTAGAAAATATTGATTAAACCAATGATTTGATATTTGGTTAAAAGCAAGCTAGTCACCATATTATATTAATACAAAATGTAAGTTCTCAAGTGCAATTATGTTTAATTAGAAGTTGTGTTTGGTGGAAAAATCTTGTGGGTGCAAATTAAGGATTAAAAAGAGATAGTAGTATAATACATAATTAACTTCTTCAATTATAACATTTTTTAAATATATGTTGAAAACTTTGTGGAAAGCATTTGTTTGGGGAACAATGAAAATAACACAACAATTATATAACTTATTATTTAGCAAAATAGTAATACTAAAAATTAGATAAATATCACCACGATGATATTTAAATATTAGTGCAAAAGATTAATACTTGAGTCATGGTAGGCACTGTCCTAAAAAACTATTTTAACGGTATAAAATGTTTTTCCAGAATTAAACAAGTCTTCCTTATTTAAATAGAGGATACATGAATCAGGAAATTAATTAACATCAGCAAATTATTACTAGAGAAATAAAATAACAAAGTCAAAATAATTAATTAGATTTAAAACAGAAAGATAAAAGAGAGAGAGAGGCCACAGGAAGTGCAAGTGTAAGTGGAGAGAATTTGTTGTGCTTAATCTTACTTTGAAAGAAGGAATTGAAAGCTATTTATAGAAAAAGGAAACCTATCAAAAGAAGACATGTGGATGGACCCTTGGATAACAAAAGCTTCATGCAAGAAGTCATTTGTTTTTAATTGTGTCAGTACTATTCTTTCAACTATCACTTATTCTTTTTCAATACACTAATTATTTGACTTTGTAAATACACTTTTTAAATAAATTCATTTGAAATAAATATTTACTTACAATCCCCCACATATTTCAAAAGAATTTATAGCAAAAAGAATATAACTTGTTGGGTTTTCATGGACAAAATGTAATAGTTTTGGTGTCTTTCGGACTATAAACCAAACTTAGATCGATAAAATTTAATTTACAGAATTACTAGTGAAATATAATATTTCTATGAACCAATAATTCTTATTGTAAATCAGAGACTTTATCAATCACATTTTGATCTCAGAATTTTTATTGTTCAACGCGGTTTTGCGTCAATAGGCCATGTGCGTGTTTGGTAATCATGAGAGCTCTAGAGACTAGGTCAAAGTCTCATTGGAGCGGCCACACTCCACTTCTCATATATGTGAATTCATCAAGTGTATATTGCTTTAAATACACCGTCCTTAATTATGGACTATGAATTCATCGAGAGTAAATTACTCATTCCTCATTTTTAATAGCAGTTCAAGCACTCTCAGTTAGTGTGCAGTGTTAATGTTGACTTTTTATTACCCATATGTAACTACTTCATGGGATCTCCAATCACATAGGTTGGGTTACCATCTCTATTGACAATCGCATAGGCATTAAACCCATCTCTATTAAGGTTTGAAGAATTAATTTTCTTCCCACGGGTTTAGTTAGTGAATTGGCCGAATTCAATTTTGACTTCACATAATCAAACAATTATTTTATCTCTCAACAGCTACTTAACGACATCATGCCTCAATGTCATGTGTCTGCTCTTACAATTATAAGATTTATTCTTTGCAATAGCAATTGCGGTTTCACAATTACAGTGTATAAACACAGGAGGCAATTCGTCTTTTTATCAAAGGGATAGTAGCTAAGAAATTTCTTAGCCACTCAGCCTCAAAACCAGCTAGCTCCAGAGCTACAAACTCGAACTCCAAAGTCGATCTAGCAATGATCGTCTGTTTAGTTGATTTTTAGGATATTGCACTATCACCTAAGGTGAACACATATCCACTAGTAGATTTTGTTTCATCTAAATCATAGATCCAGGTTGCATCACAATACCCTTCTAATATTGAAGGAAATCCACTATACATGATACTATAATTAATTATTCCTCTCAAATATTTCATCAGTTATTTAATGCAAACCAATGCTCATTATTGGGATTATGAGTATATCTACTCAATCTACACACAACATAAGCGATATCAGGCCTAGTAAAATTCATCAAATGCAATAGACATTCAATAATTTGAGCATATTTAGACTGAACAACTAGGTCACCATTATTCTCTTTCAATTGAGAGTTAGCATCATAAGGAGTGGCTACAGGTATCACCTCAAAACATTCAACAGTTTTGAGAAGTCTTTCCACATAATGTTCTCGTGACAACACTATACCATCTTCACTCCTTATAACTTTAACTTTCAATATCATACATACCTCACTCAGATCTTTCATATCAAAATTAGTAGACAAAAATAATTTGATACTTTTCACAATATTCAAACTTGTACCAAATATAAGCATGTCATCAACATATAAGCATATTATCACATTATCATTGTCTACTCTTCTAGTATAAATACATTTATCCACTTCAACAGATACATAGTTGTTTCTCAGTAAAACTTGATCTAATTTTTTATGCCATTGTTTAAGAAATTATTTAAGGCCATAAAGAGATTTAATTAATTAACAAATTTTATTTTCTTGTTCAGGAATAATACATCCTTCAGGTTGAGCTATATAAATCTCTTCTTCTAAATCACCATTTAAGAAAGTTGCTTTTACATTCGTTTGATGAATAAATAACTTGTGACTTGAAGCTAAGGCAATTAACATTCGAATGGAAGAAATTCTAGTTACTAGTGCACATGTATCAAAATAGTCAATATTTTATTTTTGAGAAAATCCTTTAGCCACTAATCGAGCTTTATATTTATCTATAGATCCATCAGGATTAAGTTTCTTTTTGAAAATTCATGTACAACTAATAGGTTTTGCACCAGGAGGTAAATCAGTCAAAATTCATGTATTATTTTTCATAATTGAATCAATTTCAATTTTTATTGCCTCTTTTCAAAATTTAGCATCAGAAGAAGATATAGCTTCAAAATAATTTAATGGTTCATTGTCAACAAGAAAAGTTTGAAAATCATTTCCAAAAGAAAGATATTCCTTTCTAGGCCTTTTGCTCCTTCGCAGTTCCTCAATATTAGAGGTATTCTCATTATTTCTTTCAACAGGTGAATGAAACTTTTTATCACATAGTGGAAAAATATGTTCAAACAATTCAGCATTTTTTGTCTCAATAATAGTACTACAATCAAGCACATCACTTTTCAAAACAAGAAATCTATATACAGCACTATGTTCAGCATATTCAATAAGCATGCAATCAACAGTTTTAGAATCTATTGTTCTCTTTTTAGGTTAAGGCAAAAGAACTTTAACAAGACACCTCCACGCTTTTAAATATTTAAAATTAGATCTATAACCTTTCCACAATTCATAAGGAGTTTTACCAGTTCTTTTATGAGGAATTCTATTATGTAAGTGACATGTAGATAATATAGCTTCACCCCACAAATTAACATGAGCATTAGAACTAATTAGCATGATTCATCATTTCTTTTAAAGTTCTATTTTTCCTTTCAGCTACTCCATTAGACTCGGGGGAATAAGGCGGGGTTACTTTATGAATAATTACTTCTTTTTCACATAAATTTTTGAGGATACATATTCTACTCCTCTATCAGATCGAATTCTTTTAATTTTTCTACTAAGTTAGATTTTCAACTTTAGTCTTATAAGCAATAAAAGCAACAAATGCATTATCTTTATTTCTAAGCAAATACAACTTAGTAAATCTGAAAAAATCATCAATAAAGATCACATAATATCTTTTACCACCTCTAGTCATAGTTTGTTTCAAATCACCCAAATTAGTATGGATCAAATATAATAATTCAGTTTCTCTATTTACTGAAAAAATATGACTTTTTAGTAATTTTAGCTTCAGAACATATTTCACATTTATCAAAATTATTTAAATCTAAATCAGATATTAAACCAAGAGATCGCTTATTCTTTATGTATGAGACATTAACATATCTTAATCTAGCATGCCATAAAGAAATAGGTTCAATCATATAAGCAGAAGTCGACATATTTTCACTGATATTATCACAAAGATTAAATACAAATAAATCATAGTCAGAAAATTAATTGTCCACAAAAATATTATTTTTGGTCAATATAACCTCATCATCTTTAAAAGAAACCTTTATTCCACCTTTTCTTAATAATTCCACAGAAATCAAATTCATTCGGATATCAGGAACATGCAATACATCACTCAATGTCAAAGTTTTACCAGATGTGAGTTTCAGAAGAATTTTTATTTTTCCAAGAACTTTAGTTGTCCTTGAGTCACCAAAATAAACATTTTCTTCTTCTTTCTCAACTTTGGTGTATGACACAAAATTATTTTTGTTTATACAAATGTGTCTTGTAGCACCAAAGTTTATCACCCAGTTTCTCACATTGACCTCAATATTATTTCTGAAATGACCGCAATAATCATATCATCTGCTTCAGAAAAAATTATTTTTAGCTTAGCGGGTATGTTCTTTCTAATATTCTTTTGCATTGAGGTGTATTTTTCATGAAGGTTTTATTATTAGCATTGGACTTGTAACCATGTTTATTTACATACCTGTATTTTTCTTTACTATAAGCCTTCGGCAGAATGACTTGAACAGTAGCAGTCAGGGTAACACCAATATCAATATCATCAATAGTTTCAAGATATATATTATTTGTCATAGTTTCTTAGATTGTTGGGGAACAATGAAAATAACACAATATTAATATAAATTATTATTTAAAAAAATAGTAATATTAAAAATTAGATAAATATTACTACGGTGATATTTAAGTATTAGTGCAGAAGATTACTACTTGAGTCGTGCTGAGTACTGTCCTAAGAAACTATTTTAGCAGTATGAAATATCTCCCCAAAATTAAACAACTCTCCTCTATTTTAATAGAGGATACATGAATCAGCAAATTAATTAACATCGACAACTTATTAGTGAAGTAATAAAATAACAAAGCCAAAATAATTAATTAACTTAAAACAGAAAGATAAAAGAGAGAGAGGCCGAGAGGCCAGAGGAAGTGCAAGAGTAAGTGGAGAGAATTTGATGTGCTTAATCTTACTTTGCAAGAAGGAAATGAAAGCTATTTATAGAAAGAGTAAACCTATCAAAAGAAGACATATGGATGGACACTTGGATAACAAAGCTTCTTGCAAGAAGTCATTTGTTTTCAATTGTGCCAGCATTATTCTTTCAAATACCACTTCTCCAAGTAAAATGATTCTTCTTCAATACACTAATTATTTTGGCTTTGTAAATACACTTTAAAAATAAATTTATTTGAAATAAATATTTACTTACATCCTTTACCTAGACCAATTTAAAATGGTATACATACCCATTTTTAAACCAACCCCAAACTAACAAAAAGAAAATATGAATCATGCATCAACCATTGTTTACCATGTGTTTTAATGTACTTAATTTCTTCTAGTAACAACTGTAAAATATTATCATTACCACCGAAGAACAATTACAAATAAAGAGCACCTATTTCTGATAACATAAGCTAGGTCTCCTCAAACACGAAAACTAATTACATAGTAAATGTTGAATGAAATGCCTATAATTCTATGCTTTCTTTCAAATGTTGGTTAAGTGTAATCTCTCAATGATGTCCTTTTTAATCTGTGTTAATGCCTCTTCTGTATGTACATGCTTGCCTTTGGACTTTTTTCAATTTCTACTATGCCAAGTATTGCAATAAGCTAAGGCCCGAATCATTATTTATTTGTGTGTAAAGTTGTATCGTGTGATTCTCAAATTGTTTTTAGGTGTTAAGGTCATTTCTTTAGTATGAGAATGGATTTGGATATAAATTAAGGTCACAAGAATCCTCTAGCACAAAATTGAGTTGAAAGCTTCCTTACTGATTAAGTTTTGACATTAGATTCTATTTAGGTCAACTTCAAACAATCATATATCTCAGCACATAATGAAATAGATGGCCCATGACCTATCAAATTGAAGGTTTATGATTCCTCTTTCCAATACCATAAATTTTTCCTCATTTCAAATTTGATGTAAGAAGTTATAATTGTTTTACCAGAGACTACCACAACATAGTTTTTCTGAGTGTGTGAACTACGAAACTATTCTACATGTCAAGTCGTGGAAAAACATTAGAGAGACAAATTTTGGGGTCTTATTCCTACGGATCATGGAAACTTCTACAGGCCATAGTTTGGACCCGTAGAATGAACTTTTGAGCTCTAAAATTTAATATGAATTCTACGAATTGGATCTAGGGTCCGTAGAAAGTTCTACAGGTCCAAAGTTTGGACCTGTAGAATGAAATTCTGACCCTTAAAATTTAATATGAATTCTACGGATTGGATCTACATTGGATCTACGACCCGTAGAAACTTCTACGGGTCAGAGTTTAGACCCGTAAAATGAAATTTTGAGCTTTAAAATTCAATATGAATTCCACGGATGGGATATCCCAAATAGAGTTTTATCGTATCACTTAATATGTTGAGTTCAGAGATGAGTAAGTATTTTGTAAATTTAAATGATTTCACTCTTTTATTTCTTTACATTCAGTTGAGTATATATTTATATCTATTGGAGTCCTTTCATTCAGTCATTTTGCTTCGGCTATATTACCTACTAGTACATTCAATGTAATGATGTTATTCGACCTGCATCTTTTTATGATGAAGATACATGTGTTTAGGATCATCAATATGCGCTTCGTTGATATCACTTTGCACTTCCCATTTGAGAGTTTTGGTGAGTCCTTGCATTCCGGAGGGTCCAATTTTTCATTTCAGTATTTACTTTGGGGCATCGAGGGTCTTGTACCGACGTTCATGTTGAACTTAGAGGCTTCATAGATAGTTAGAGTTGAGTTGTTTTCATAAATTCTTTCTTTAAAGTGTTTTGTGAATATTATATTTTTTCTTAAATGAGTATTTGAGACAATTGAGTTATATTTTTCTCTTTAAAGATTTTAATTTACTTGAGTCAAATCTTCCGCTAAGAAGTCAGCTAGATCGAGGGTTTACTTGGGAGCTAGTAATGGTTCTCGAGTCGGCCACATCCAAGGTGTAGGCTTGGGGTGTGACAAACTTGATATCAGAGCATAGAGTTCAAGAGTCATAGAGTGTCTATGAAGTTGCATCTAGTAGAGTCCTTCTTATCGTTATGAAGCACGCCACATCTATAATGAGAAAGCTACGACATTTAGGAATGTTTTAATTATGTCTTACTCATATTCATGCCATAGAGTGCAACTATATGAAAGTTTTTTCCAGCTCATGCTTACGCGTGTCTTTTCAAATCATGCCTCTGTGAAGAGCTGTTCGAGGAAGTCCTACTAGGAGGAATACTAATCCTCAAGGTCAAGAAGCTCTCAATGCACCAGAATTGCAACACCCTCAGGGAGATGTCACCAATGTTAACTTCAGGAATGTTATTTATATGTTGACTCAGGTTGTGGCAAATCAGGCTGGTCAACAAGGAGTGGCTCGTTGGGATGTGGTTGATACATCCAGAGTTCTTGAGTTTTGAGGATGAATCCCAGAGTTCACAGGTTGAAGGTTACTGATGATTCAGAGAACTTTGTGGATGAGTTACAGAAAGTGTTTGGAGTTATGCGTGTTGCTGATGCAGAGTGTGTATAATTGGATTCTTACCAACTCAAAGGCGCTGCTAACATTTGGTATGACCAGTGGAAAAAGAACAAGGCGGAGGGAGCACCACTTTTGAGCTGGGTTGTATTTGAGAATGCTTTCTTGGGGCGTTTGTTTCTCCGAGAGCTAAGAGAAGCTAAGGTGAAAGATTTTTAAATTAGAAACAAGAAGCTATAGTGTGCAAGAGTACAACTTCAAGTTCACCCAGGTATCCCGCTATGCTCCGGAGATGGTGGCAGATATGAGGAGCAGGATGAGCTTATTCGTGTTCGGAGATCCCGCCTGCTATGTTCATAAGGGTCATGGACATAGTCAGGCTCATGATTCATGGGAAACCGGTTGAAGAAGATAAGTTGAAGGACAGAGAAGAGTTTCAAAACAAGAAATATAAGACAGCTAATCAAGAGTCCGGTCAACAGAAGACTGGAAATATGAATCGGTCGTTGTTTCAGAAAATATCATCTGGACTTGCTTCATCATCAACTAGTGGACCTGCACCAAGTAACAGTATTGACCACCGGAATCAGAATTTCAGAGCTCAAGCTACTCAGTCTCAGGGTAGTGTGGCACAAAGGGCTGCTTGGACCGCCGCATGTGCTAAGTGTGGTAGGAACCACCTAGGATCGTGTTGTGATGGCTCCAATGGCTGCTTCAAGTGTGGTCAGATGGGTCATTTTATGAGAGATTTCCCTCAAGGTAATGGAGGAAACAAAGTTCAATCTTCGTCAGCAGCTGCAGCAGACAGAGCTGATCCACGAGGGTGATGACTTTCAGTACTCTTTCCACGAGTCAACAGTACGGGTCGTAGCTCTTTCTACGACTCGTAGAAGTGACTCTTAGGTCAGTGACTCAGAAAGCTCTGTTGTGGTAGTCTCTGGTAAAACGGTCATAACTTTTTACTCCAAACTTGAATGAAGCAAACTTGGTGGCGTTGGAAAGAGGACTCATAGATCTTTAATTTGATAAACCATGCTCTATCTAATTAATTATGTGCTGAGAGATATGATTGTTTGAAGTTGACCTAAGTAGAATCTTATATCAAAACTTAATCGGTAAAGAAGCTTTCAACTCAACTTTGTGCTAGGGATTCTAGTAACCTTAATTCATATTAAAATCATTCTCACACTAAAGAATTGACCTTAACACTTAAGAACAATTTAATGATCACCTGATATGACCTTATACGCAAATAAAGAATGGTTCGGGTCTTAGCTTAGAAATTTTTGGGGTGTTACAAAAGCACTTGATAATGTATCAAAAAAAATAACTTGAAAGTTCTAATATTGTTAAAGTTGAAGGCTCCAGTATTTTGGATAAATGGTTCTAGATTTAAAACTGAATGTTAAAGATACAAATATCAAAGGTACAACTGCATAATACAGGTTTGATTTGAACAAATTTTCTAAAGAAGGAGAAGAAGAATTTGAAAATGAAGAAATACAAAAAACATATATATCAGAAAATTTTGATTTGCCAATATTAATTTAGTGATCTTCATCCAACATAAATTAGATAATACTACATCTAAAAATAAAAGAAACTAAATTAATTAAACATTTTCCCCACTGTAACTACGATGTGATCAACATAAATTTGAATATGTGTTCATTCATTATCATATTGAATGAAAATTGAACGACCTGAGTTTTGTTACCTCTTATGTGATGAGAGTATATATATACACCAATTTTACCAGAGAACAACTCATATTCTTCATCATCGAATCTTGGACGAGCTACAACTATCAAAAATATTATTTTTTGGAATATGATTTTTGGTATTGCAAGTGCGTAACGGCTCTTCTTCACCTAGTAGCAAGTAGTAAGTCTCTTTCTTTTTTATCATATAGAACCATTTCTCGTCGATATGAATTGTATTATACATGTTTTTGAAAAATGGATCATATCCCATTTGAATGTCTTCGATTTAGTCCCCTTTTTAGACGCAAAGTCAAAGTACTTTTCTTCATAGCTAATGCACATACTAAAGATCAAAGAGTTGTTCGCCTTCTAAGCGGAATATCTTAAAAGTGATCAATGTCTAACTAAATTGTCATATGACTACAATTCTGTAATGACCATCTTGGTCATTTTCTCTATTTTGTGATATTGTTGGCGTTTAGAGCTTTTCTATAGCGACCACAATATATTTATGACTTGTTGTATTGACAGTTCAGTCACCTAGTCATTTTTTTTTGTTTTTATGTGAGTTTTCGTGTTTTGGAATTTTTGAAATCGAACAGTTGACTTCGGTCAATACTTATAGTAAACGACCTCAGAATGCAATTCTAATGGGTTAATTAGCTTTGGAACATCGAGTTCGGTATAGAAGGACCTTCAGTTCAGGTTCCAAGATTTCTAGGCTCATTTTGAGTTACCTTGCGGGTTTTGGCTAAAATCAAGTATTGGGTGTGGGACCCAATTTTTGTTGAGACGAACTCCGTTGAAAGTTTTGACATCTCCATTGAGTCTGAAATGTCAAATTTGGTGGGGTGTCACAGTTCGTTTGTGTGCACGAGTTTCTCAGAACAATCTCTAGGACCCGAGCAGAGTCCGTTTGGACTTTGCTAAATTTGTTGGTGCCTAAGCTAGTGTAGCCACCTAAGCAACCTTGGACCACTTTAGCGGTCTGGCTCACTTTAGCAGTTGTCGCTTAAGCGGCCAAGGGTCCACATTACCGGAGCCCATCAGCGTGGACCTATCCATTTAAGTGATCAAGGCACCGCTTAAGCGGCCGAGTGGCCACTTTTGCGGCCTTCACTAGTTTTTAAAGTCCATTTTTCAGCATTAATTATATTTTCCTCAATTGTGAGATCTTGATAGCCCATTTTGGAGTGGAATTTTTTGTGCGTTGTTGGGAATTGTTGGGGGAAGTGCTTTGAGACATTGGTAGGCTCTAATTCTCGCGTTGAACTTGTAAGTTTCCCTCGAAATTCCTCTGTTTTGATTCTTTATTGTGAATTCTCAAGTATTGGATACATGATCTATTTCGCGGCTTTTTGACGCTCGCATTGTGCCCGTTTTATGGGAACAATGCAAGCTCCTTGAGCTGGTTGGGACCCATTGACGGAGTCAATTTTGGGATTCGTTGTGTTGGTTCCACAATGCCATTTTTGCTTTGTTTTTAGTTTCATTTTAAGTTATTGCGAATGGGATGTCTAAACGACTATATTGACGTTGGGATCATTAATATGATAGTGTGTCACCATTTGAAGGCGGCTTAGAAAGGAAAAGCTTTGGTTTAGAGGTTTTGGAGCGCGCATGATCGGCTTCTAGGTAGGCTACGAGCCTACGACTTACTATCCTTAAACCTTATTTGTGATTGTTCTAGCATGCTAATTAGCTAAGTGAGGGGTAGGTTTCTAGCATGATTTCTTGTATTGTATTTGTCCTTTTCAATTATTTCGAGTTATTCTTAAGTTTTCCATGACTTGTCGGCTATCCCTTTGTGCTTGTGAGTTGATATTAGGCTAGAATGGCTTTAATGTTGTTGTTGAGAAGCCATAGCCTAGGTTTGACTAGAGGTTCTTTAGAAGTCGATTCGTGGAGCCCATGGAGCTTGTTTCGAGGTTTGATTTGCGTTAGATGTGACCTTCTAAACTAGGATGTGACCTTCTGGTAGCCCCTTTCAGTATCTATAGTTGGTTTGTTGTGGTGAGTGGTTACGTAGACTCGTTTAGGGCCCCTTTTCCCCTTTTAGCATTATATCTTACCCGAGGTGAGATTCCGAGAGGGGCTAGCTAGTGTTGTAATTATTCTAATGTCAGATTCTGGGATAGACTAAGGTTTTGTACAACTGATCCAATATAAGATCCTGGGAGTTGTTAGATGTTTGTGTGAGGTCATTACGACATAAGATTTCGATGTAAGATTATAGGGAGGACTAGTTGTTCCGACATAACATTCCAGGGTATTTTAGGTTCCGATAAGACTGTTTGATGTAAGATTTCAGGAAGAACTAGCTATTCCAACGTAATATCCGGGAGATGCCATGTTCGGTGAGTTGGTGTTCATTTCAGAATTTTGTCTTATAGTATAGCCTTTGAGTGTAATCGTCGAGTTTATGGGGATTCAGTCGGATTATTATTTGTGTGTTTTATCGTTGTTATGCTTTATATGTGCCTTCTAGCTTATAGAGGGAAGTTAAGTTAGATAGGCTTTAGTGCTTACATTAATTGCTCTAGTAGCTTTATGTCACCCCTCAAGCCTACACCCTGGACGTGGCCGGCATTCGAAAACCATGGCTGGTCCAAGCAAACCCTTGGCCTGACTCAACTCTCAGCGGAAGACTTACTCAACAATAAAGGACCCTCAAATATAACTCAACTCATAAAGACATCATTAGTAAAATTAGTTTAGCTCAATATAGTCTGAAATGTTCAATAACATAACTGTTCAACTCAAGTCTTAAACATTTAACAATAGAAATGGAAAAGACTCCTCAAAACCACTACTATCTATGAAGCCTCTAATGACAATAATGGAAGTCGGAACAAGACCCACGACATCCTCACAAAACTGAAAAGTAAATGGGAATCCTCTGGAAGCAAAAAGGCTCACCAAAGAAACTCTGGAACTGCAAGTGGTATCAACGGTGCACATGTTGATGACCCTGAACTCCTGTATCTGCATCATGAAAGATGCAGGTCAAATGGTGTCAGTACATGGAATGTACGAGCATGCAAGGGGAACTCTTAAAGCACATACATAAGCTTGAACTGATAAAAAGGACGACCATACTCACCTCATCTCAACTCAACTCAAGGATACTCAAAGATACTCAAACTCAGAAATACTCAACTCAGTCAATATAAAAGCAACAATACGATGCATTATAAAGAAAGTTTTTAAAACAGTTGATAATAACTCAATGTATTTAAAAATATAATAATAACTCTTTTACTCTTATTTGGGAGATTATCTAACCGACAACCATCATTATGAGCTATGTGATGATACAGCGTCTCGCCCACGCTGCCAAAACTGTCTTATACCTTTCCGGAGTATAAGGCATCCTCAACTAAGTGGATCCACTAAACTATGCTTAAAAGCAATAAGAAATCATCTAAAAAGTATGACCCTTTACCCATGTTGGCATACATGGTTTATGAGGACTTTGAGTTGTCTGAACTCGTCCCCATATCGGTGCCCAATACTATTCCCAATAATATAACTCATGCTCATATG
Organism: Solanum etuberosum; assembly: GCA_029582245.1. Lineage (NCBI taxonomy): Eukaryota > Viridiplantae > Streptophyta > Magnoliopsida > Solanales > Solanaceae > Solanum > Solanum etuberosum. The sequence continues at coordinate 37,677 of JAJONR010007477.1, forward strand.
TTTAAAAATATTTCCTCATCCTCAACTTTGAGATTATTACACAAAAAATTCTCTTAAAAGAGATAATGCTCAAAAACTCCTCATGAACTCATTTGCAAATCAAGGTTTCCTCTCGTTTTAAATGTATAACATTTACACTTGGGAATACTTAGTTCCCTTATATTCATTTTGAAAACATGAACTCAACTCTCCTCATCCTCATACTCAAGTACTCAAGTCTTAAAAATAAGTTTAAAAGACTTCTCAAAATAACTCAAAGAAGTTCCTCAGGCTTTACTTTTAACTCTATTTTGAATTTTTAATTATGAATTCAAGAGTTATGACTTGGATATGCATGCTCTCTTAAGGATTAATGAAGATTTTAAGTGTGGATATCAAGTAGAGAACATAGGTATGATTCGAGGGAACACATGCGGAAAGAAGGATGAAAGGGTTGGGGACCTGGCGACCTTGGCGTACTGAGTGGCGCGGGGCGCCAGCCCCAAAACTACTGACCAATGTTTGGGGCGCACTAAGTGGCACGCTGCACCAGGCCCCAAACTACTGGGCAGTAGTTTTAGCGCTATGGTGGCGCGCCGCCCCAAGCCTCTGCCTAGAATTTCGATGAATTTTCTTTCTCAATCTCATGCCCTAACGCATCTAGAATCAAATGAATTCCTTCAAACTCCTTTGGAAACATAAACCAAACACAAACACAACGAAATCCACACCAAAACCCACCACGAACGACACTCATTCGCAACTCTTGCCTCAAGAACTCCACTATTAAAGAATGAAGCACAAAACCTCAAGAACTCAACAAGATTCTCAATATACTCAATCTCATGGACGAATTCATAAAAGAAACTCATGATTGGCGTGAGGGTGAACAAACCCATCACTATGACAGCTTCTATACCTCGAAAGACTCAAATTCTTAGCGGAAATCATCAAAGCTTCGCAAGAATCTTGATCGTTCTTCTTTTTCCCCTCTTGAACTTCTCTCCATAAAACCCTAAGCTCCCTTGGAATGACTAAAACTGATTCCAATCAGTTTAGACCTCTAAAAGGGTGAAAAAAAACGTTTAAGGCTAATGGGGTAACAAAAAGACCAAAATACCCCTTCTTAAAACGGATGAATTTCCTTAACTAGATAGGTTGTGCTCAAATGGGCATATCTCCCTCATTCGAACTCGAAACTTAGAAAACCTTGTGGCGTTTGAAAGAGGATTCAAAGATATTTCATTTGATACCTTATAGGCCACCTAACTCATCCTGAGCTGAAAGTTATGGTCGTTTGAAGTTGACCCAAAACTCAAAATTTAAGACTAACTTGCAAAATTCTCAATTTTGCTCTTTCTACTTTAGTTCTTTCTAAATTTAGCTCTTTCCAAGACCGAGGTGTTACAATATCTCTCCCTTGGGATCATTCGTCCTCGAATGAGGTTAATCTAAGTAGAAATGAGGGTGGAAACATCAACACCTAACTCAAACACCTAGCATGCAATTTAATACAACTTAGCATATCAACTTAAAGGAACAAAATTTAATACCTCAATTTGGAATTTCTCCGGACTCAAAGAGATGTGGGTATCTCTTCTTCATATCCTCCTCCACCTCCCAAGTAGCTTCCTCAATGAACTGATTTCTCCATAAGACCTTGACCGATGCAACCTCTTTGGTTCTCAACTTGCGAATCTGACATTCCAGAATCTGAACGGGTATCTCCTCATAAGATCGGATATCCTTAATACCAATATTTTCAGTAGGTATAATAAGTGAAGGATTGCCCATACACTTCTTCAACATAGAAATGTGAAACACCGGATGGACTGCTGCTAACTCAAGTGGTAGCTCCAACTCATAAGCTACATTGCCAATTCTCTTGGACATCCTTTAAGGACCAATATATCGGGGACTGAGCTTCCCCGTCTTACCAAATCTCATAACACCCTTCATGGGTGAAACCTTCGGGTAAACCCAATCATCCACTTCAAACTCCAAGTCTCTTCTCCTAACATCAGTATAGGATTTCTGACTACTCTGTGCTGTTTTCAACCTTTCTTGAATGATCTTCACTTTCTCCATAGCTTGATGAACTAAGTCCGGTCCTATCAACCCAGCTTCACCAACTTCAAACCATCCAATATGAGGTCTACATCTTCCCCCATAAAGAGCCTCATAAGGAGCCATCTGGATGCTAGAGTGATAGTTATTATTGTAAGCAAACTCTATGAGAGGTAAGTGATCATCCCAATTACCCTTGAAATCGATCACACACGCCCTCAACATATCCTCTAAAGTATGAATTGTACGCTCTGCTTGACCATCAATCTGAGGATGGCAAACAGTACTAAGGTTCACGTTCGAACCCAAACCCTTCTAGAAAGACTTCCAAAATTGTAGGGTAAATTGTGCACCTCTATCCGAAATGATGGACATGGGAACTCCATGAAGTATGACTATCTCTTGGATATATAATCTGGCATAATCTTCTGCTGAAAAATTAGTCTTTACCGGTAAGAAATGGGCTGATTTAGTCATCTGATCTACAATCACCCAAATCGAATCATGTTGCATGCGAGACCGCGGTAAACCAGTAATGAAATCCATATTGTTCATCTCCCACTTTCATTCCGGAAGATCTATGTTCTGACCATAGCACCGGGCCTCTAGTGCTCCACCTTGACTTGTTGGCAATTCGGGCACTTAGCAACGAACTCTGCAATACACATTTTCATACTACTCCACCAATTATAGACTTCTGTCAAGTCACGATACATCTTTGTGGAACCAGGGTGGATAGAGTATCTGGATTTATGAGTTTCCTCCATGATCCTCTCTTGGAGTTCATCCACCGTTGGTACACACAATCTACCTTGATACCTCAACACACCATCTCCTCATTGTTCAAAAGCCATCACTTTTTGCTTATGAACATTGCCTTCAATTTAAGCAATACAGGGTCTTGGTCTTGTTTGTCCTTCACTTCAGACACTAATTATGATTCAGCCCCATTCATCACCACCACTCCACCTTCATTGGAATCCAACAACCGGTTTAATATATATATATATATATATATATATATTAAAGGCTTTAATCTTCCAATTTCAAATTTACATCTTTTGAATTTAAAACCTCAACTTTAAATACAAATTAGATTTATTACATAATACTATCAATATTATCCTAAATTTGTAAAGTGGCTTCGCAGCATATTATCATAATATAGCGTATTGTTTGTCGAAAAAATTGTTTATTCTCCAATAACATAAAAATTTGTAAAAATACGGTTAAAGACAAGTAAATTAAGGTTTATCAAGTTGTTTTTTTTTTTTTGCTAAATAGTTTGAGCAAGATAAAGAAAACGAAAGAATAAATTATGCTAAGAACAAAAATAAGAATTAGAGTAAAAAAAACTAACGACAAGTAAGAAACTCATAAATCGCTTGTATTTTCCGAGTTTGATAATGGAGGTTTTTTTTCCCGTATGTTTTACAAGTGAAGGTAAGATAATTTTGTCCTCCCACGCAAGAGTTTATTAATGAGTTAACGACAAAAATACACTTAAATTATTCCATTTTATTGAGTTTCATACATGAATTATAAAGAGTGTGAGTTTCTCACAAATACTATCAACGAATGGTTAGTGAAACACATATCTAGACTTTAGCCAGATCAAATATTGTCTAGAAATGGTTCTAGGCGTGTTTGTCCATAAAATATTCATCCACATATCATATATAACGGCTCTACTTGCTAACACATTAATTTTTGTAATATATTTTTGGCTTCTTTAAAACCTTAAACTTCCCCCTATCATGTCGGAAATATCAATGTCACGACAAAGACAAGACCATGGCTAAGATGGTGGATATCATGGGGGGATAAATTAATTTATACGGTGATAATTTTGACATTTAACCTTAATTTTTAGCCTAATATTAATTTCTTTAGATTTGTCATGATAAAATTATTTTTTCAAGTGGCAGAATTTTTAAACAAAAGAGAGATTGTACACACATCATCAGAAATTAATCAAGGTATTTTTTTCAAACTATTGAGTGATAGTTCAGATAAGAAACTCACACTTTCAATAGTTCAGATAAAAAACTCACACTTTCAATTGTTCAGATAAAAAACTAAAAAAATTGAGATAATTTAGATGTGTTTTTATCTTAACTTTTTATTTATTAAGAGGCGAAAAGACTACACTGTCCTCTGAAGATAAGATAATCTTGTCCTTCTGTACAGAACAATATATATTGAAAATATCATCCACAAACGTCTAAATCATCAATAATTAAATACTCCCTCCATTCCTATTTATATGTCACCATTTTTTATTTCACGTGCATTAAGAAATTAAGTGAGTTTACTATTCTACCCTTATTTAATTATTACTTTTAAGTCAACATTTCAATCAATGAATATGAATTAATTAATTTTAATTAATTAATTTGACCAATGAACATGAATTATTCACTTAGGTTTTATATGTTGGTCAAATGTATATTTTCAAGGCTAATAACTCACAAGGATAAAATAGGAAGAATATTGTAATTTATGCCTTGATTTTATTAAATGATAAGTATTATGGATCAACTATTTATAGTAAGGATGACATATAAAAAGGAACGGAGGGAGTATCTGTACTTTCCAGTTTCCACTATAGGGTCTTAAATACTTTCCATTATAGGATCTTAAATAATCCTTCCGTCCAACAATAGTTGTCCACTATACTAATTTGGGATGTCCAACAATACTTGTCAACTTTATGAAATCAATGTTATTCAATCTGTATTCTAAACCAATACTACTGATAACAAAACTTCGCAAAAACAGTAAATTCCAAAGTTTAAATCACGTAGTGAAGAACAGAAATTAATTAACAAAAAGCTAATGACTGTAAAACATACCAGAATCTGTAACAATCGTATGAAACAGAAAGGAAAGAAAATCTAGCCCATTAAATGCACAGTGTCCCCTTAAGTAAATTATTCTCCTCGAGTATCCGAGGTTTAAATTGGAATATATCCTCCCAGGATAGAGCGATTCTATTCACCAGTGTATTGATACCCAAAACAATGGTGTCAACGAGTCATTCAACGGCAGTAAAGTACACGAATAATGAATTTGTGCAAAAGAAGAAGAAGAAGCCAAGAATCACTGGTTCCGAAAGGTTGCAACATTTCAGAAACCACACGACCATTTATGAAAGTTTGCAACCTTTCAAACGGTCATGGTTGTTCCTGAAAGTTACGACCTTTAAGAAAAGTCATCTCCAACGGTGGGAGATTCAAATAAAATGGGAAAGATGTTTTAAATACGGGTCATGCGGATTCGAGTTGGGTCGGGTCGTTTCGGCTAATTATTTAAATAATTAAAATATTTTGTCCATTTAATTTCATTTAATTAATTAAATAAATAATTAAAACAAACTTTGTCCAAAAAATATTCTCTCGATCGATCATTTTCCAAAGCCAAAGCCAAAGCGACGACGGCGCGAGGGGATCCCTCTTTTCAACCCTTTTAACAACTAGTAGAAGTGTTTCTCTATTTAAACACTCAAACTTTTCTTTCCACCACCAATGAGGGAGAAATGCATTTTACTAAAGCATAAGAGAACCTTTTCAAATTCTTCTTTTCATCTTCCCTCCATTTCCCATTATTTCTTGCTATATACCCAACAATCAATGGATAATTTTATCCTTAGTTCCTAATTTACCCTCATCATTAATTATAGTAATTTTCCTATTATATTATTTAAAGTGCAAACTACATAAATCTCACTAGTTTAGGTCATAATTACTAAGATTCTCGATAGTTTTAAATATTACTTCCTCAGCCATATTTCATGCTTAGGATACATGAGTTTGAATCTGCGAGATACATGTATCTTTCAAATTTTAATTTTATTTGTTTAAATTAATTGGGTGTAACTAATTTCCTTAATTAGAGGAGTAATTAAAAAATTTCAAAATACATGGATAATTAATTATAGAAATTTTAAATTAATCAAATCTCTTAATATAAGGCAGAAATCAAGGAGTGTATCTATGTTTAATTAATTTCATTTTATTATTCTTTAAAATAATAAATTTATTAATATTAATAACAAAGGGAAAAAGGATAAATATACCTCCGAACTTTGATAAATAGTACGTCTATGCCCTCCGTTATACTTTTCGTCCATCTCAACCCTTGTCGTCCAATTATCGGTGCACATATGCCCCTCTCACTAGCGGCACCCTCATTCTTTACACGAGGCCAAATCTTAAGCAACTACTCGGTTGATCATTGCTTTTAACCCATAAACTAAGAACCCGCCCCATAATTCAATACCCACCCGATTTATATCTAAAATATACCCTCTAAAATCAAAATTAAAAGACCCAAAATCTAAGTCACTTTCGTATCTCACAAACCCTAGCCTTCATCAGTAAAGTTCCTCGATTCCATAGTTTGTTGGTCGATTCCACAGTGTGTTCGTCGATTTCATCATGTGATCGTCATATTTTCTTAGTCAATTTTTTATCTATATGTCATCTCCCTCAAATCGGACCTAAAACCATGTCTGAAAGTACTTGTGATTCAATTAGTAACTCCATGATGATGACTTGTTTGTGTGGTGAAATGGCTCGTTGTACCCCGGAAGAAGATTTTATAGATGTTCTAAACCTAAGGTACGTTTTTCGCTAAATGTAAATTAATATGATTTCTGCTTGTATTTTGGTGACTATGAGTTCTTCTCTATTATTCTTATCAGATTGAAAATTGTGGATTTTGGAGGTGGGAAGATCTTTCTTCAGGAAATTCTTCCATTGAAGTTAATTTACTGAAGTCTAAATTGGAAGTTGCTACGTTGAAAATGGAGAATTTGAGATAGTCGTTGAATGCGGTTAAGATTGAAAGAGACAATTTAAAGAAAAAAATTGGAGAATTTAGAGAGTTTAAACTACTTCGAGGTGAATAAATCAAGAAATTTGGAAGTGAAAGTGTCGAAGTTGAAGATGTTGTGTATATTGTCATTTACGTTATTTGTGGTATTTGTTATTGCAATTTTCAAGTGATTGACTGTTGTGTAGCATGAGGAATATATGTTCTTGAATTGTAGTTTTCAAGTGTTAGTTATTTCAAGTATTCCTATGTATTAGTGAATCTTATGTTTTGAATTGTGTTACTGTATAAGAAAGATGTGTATTGAATATAATTATCAAGTGTTGGCCATTATTTAGTGTAGCTATTTGCTTCAGACGTATTTAGAGGTGTTCTAGTTGGCTTGGAACATTATTATCTGTCTTTTGCCATAAAGTTTCTAGTATTTAGAGGTGTTCTATTAGTCATTATGTTGAAGATGGATAAAGTTTATAGTATTGACATAAAGATTGCTGGTGACTGACTTCAAGTGCTCTACTAACACATGTTAAATCAACTTTAAAAAGTCTTATGTTTTCCTTGTATTTAGAGAATCTGAAAATGAAATGAAAGTTTGTCTTACCATTGTTTGTGAAACATGTGTTTTCAGGTGTTATTAAACTTGCACAAAGGCACTATTAAACTATCAACATGGAAGTCACTAACCAACTTGCACAAAGGCTAAACAAATACACTATTAAACTTGCACAAAGGCATAACAAAGTCAATATTAAACTTGCACAACAAAGACACCATACATAACATTCAAACATTGGTCATATATTAGCAAAACGTCAGTTAGTTTAGCTGATACACTCAGCCTATAGAAACAGTAGTACCAAAATAGAGTACCAAAACAACAAGTTTAACCTTAAAGGCATCAGCCTAAACAGAATAGTACTACGAAAACATCACAAAAACATCATTTGAGGCACCAGCCTATACAAAACATAGCAAAAAATAAGTTTAGCCTTAACATCATTAAAGGCACCAACATATATAAAACAGTAGTACCAACACAATATCATCATCCCCTTCTTGGCCTCAACTTTCGTAGCTGGTTTGTAGTAATTGCATCCTTTCCATTCCAAGTTAAGCCAGTTGGTGCTATGGGAAGATTTGTAGGTTCACTAACACCATATTTGTCACCTCTGAAGCCTATTACTCTACTTCCAATTGGTTCTTGTGGGTTCTGTCTCTTTCTCAATCTTGTTAGAAAAGCTTCTTCTGAGATTGTTCTTGGTCTTAGCCTAGGGTCTTCATCATCATCCTCAGCTACTGGAAAATAGCTGCTAGAAGCAGCATATTCAGACTGACTCTCTTGTGTTGGTTATGGGGCTGTGTAGTTTATGTCTTCCTCAGAAGCTTCATCTTCATCAATTAAACCTTTCCTAGGCTGCCTCTTTTCCCCCTTACCATTTTCTTTTCCTTGCTTAGCAGGTTGCTTTCCCTACTTTGCCTTATTAATCCTAATAGAAGATAGAGAATTAAATAGTAAAATGGAATAATTATTTGATGTAATTAAGATTTAATGAAAATTACCTTTTCACATCCTCTTGCATTATGATTTTGTTCTCGACAATTAATACATGTCATCACTTTTCCTTTTCTTGTTTGCTTCCATACTCCTGCCTCTTAAATGCTTCATTCTTTTCTCTTTTCCTCATAAGCTTAGGTCTGCCAACAAGCTTGACCAATTCTGGTGGTTCAATGTCATGCAAAGGATCACATTTCCAGAATGGTTTTCCCCTAACAGGTTGTAACTTGTGTTTGTAAACTGCCAAGGCTTCCTCCTTACTATAATATCAATCAATTTCATTGTTTGGTATCATTTTCTTGTGCTCCATGGCCTTAATTGCATGTGGACATGAAATTTCAGTCAGATCCCATGTTCTGTATGTGCATTTTTTCTCTCTTAAGTTGACAATGTGTCTATCTGCACATTCAGTGACCTTATAGCCATTATCCCCATTGCCACTCACCTTACAAACCTTGAAAATCTTTAAATACTTAATAAACAACAACTCACTTTTGGGACTAAACCCATCATCTTTCCACTTCCTCACAGCAACCTCTTTTGCTGTCAACCTCTCCATTATTTTGACCCTGATGTCTTCCAACATTCCAATAATTGTCTTGTACCTTGCTTCAAGTACCCAAGCATTGAATGACTCAGTAAAGTTATTATCAACAACCTGATTTTTGCACACTGTATCTAAATAGGCTCTGCACCATACTTTGGGAGGATACTTGTCTATTAAATCTTGTCCAGCCTCTTCATCAACTTCCTTGATCTCTTGAAGTTGGTCCTCAAACTCCTCTGTAAATGATGACTATGCAGCCCACCATAACAACTTTTTCAGCTCACCTTTACCCCATCTTTTGCATCAATTTACCTCAATATGCCTTGCACAATATCTCTGATGTGCTTCAGGTAAGACTGTTCTTACTGCTTCAAGAAGACCCTAAGTATCAAATTGAAACAACTAAAATTAATAAAAGAAATAGTGTTAAGCAAAGGTAAATAAATTGTAAATTAGTAGTATAATATTACCTTCTGCATATCTGATATGAATGTCAGTCCTTCATCATTCTGAACTTCATGTGAATGTTGCAAATGTTGCATGAACCATGTCCAAGTCCTCTTAGTCTCTTTATCTACCACAGCCCAAGCTAGAGGGTAGAAAGAGTTATTACTATCTTGACCAACAACACACAATACCTGTCCCTTAGCTTTTCCTTTAAGGAATGTATCATCTAACCCAATAAGTGGTCTTAACCCAGACTTAAAACCCAGCTTCATTGCCTTGAAGCATATATATCCTAAGAAATTTTCTCTTACCATTAGATAGTGCCTCTTTAGACAAATCTATCACAATGTCAGACCCTGGATTATAACTTCTCAATTCAGTAGCATAACCCTCTAATTTATTGTAAGAGTCTACAAAGCTACCTTCTAGACTCTCTAGTATCTCCTTTTTGGCTCTATTGCACTTTTCTTCACTTAAATTTAGCTCAAACACTCTATGTAAGTCAGCCTTCATTTCTTTGACCTTGTACTTGGGGTCACTTTGCAATTTGTCCTTAAAATACAAAGCTATTGTTGAGTAATCCACTAAAGAGTAATCATATGTTGTTCCACACTCTGTATGATCTATAAGTGTTTTGACACTAACACCAGGAGTGGTCAGATCCCTAGAAATAAGAAGTAAAAATGGACAACCTTCAGCACCACATGTATACCTCAATCTTTTTTTATCACTCTTCACCACAACTAGTTCTACCTTCTTAGCTAGAGCATAAAGTTTACAAAACTGGTTTTCTTCAGCTATGTCCTTGAAGGTCATACCCTTAACAATCTCCTTATAATCTTGCAAACTATTAGTTATATTCCTCTTTTTTTTAGTAACAAAATTTTCTAATTCCTCTGTATCTTAATCTGAACAACTAAACACCATTCCATTATTACTGTCACTTTCACTTTCACTACAGTCTGTGCCTTCATTAACAGTTGGTGAAACTAAAAATGATCCATCATGCATGAAAATATCAGGTACATCAACAGATAATTCACAGTCCTCAATAGCAAACAAATGAATAGATTTATAATCAGTAGAGATAAAAGATGTTAAGGTCCTAACTCCCTCATCACCTACTATTTCAAAATATTTCTCAGTTGGAGCAAGTACAATAAGTTCTTGCACACCAAAAAAACCTAACTTATCTGTGTACTCATTCACTAAGTCAATAAAATATATAAGATCAGGATCATACCCTCTCCAATAATGAACCCATACTTTGTCATAATGTGGTTCTGGACTGGTTAGCCACTCACCACCATGATGAAAGTATATGGTAACTTCAACCATGTTAATGACCTACAAAGAGTTAGTAAATAACATAAGTAAGAATAGGAAATAAGTAAGTTACAATAGGAAATAAGTAAGTATTAGGTCACATTAGTAAGCATAAGGCAGTGACATAATTAGTAGTCACATTAGGATTAAAGTAAGTTAGTTAGTCATTAAGCCACATTTACTAAGTCATATAAGTAAGTCACATTAGTTAGTTATTAAGTCACTTAAGTCAATTAGGAATTACTTAAATCTTACAAAATTTAACAAGTAACTCAGTCAGTCACATTAGTAAGCATAAGGCAGTCACATTGTTAGTAAATAACACAAGTAAGTTACATTAGAAAGTTATTAAGTCATATAAGTCAGACTTAGAAAAAAAATTAACAAGTCACAATTAGTAAGTCATATAAGTAAGTCACATTAGTTAGTTATTAAGTCAGTTAAGTCAATTAGGAATTACTTAAGTCTTACAAAATTTAACAAGTAACTCAGTCAATCACATTAGTAAGCATAAGGCAGTCACATTATTAGTAAATAACACAAGTAAGTAAGTATCAGGTACATTAGTAAGCATAAGGCAGTGACATAGTTAGTAGTCACATTAGGATTAAATTAAGTTAATTAGTCATTAAGTCACGTTTAGTAAGTCATATAAGTAAGTCAGTCAGTCACATTAGTAAGCATAAGACAGTCACATTGTTAGTAAATAACACAAGTAAGTTACATTAGAAAGTTATTAAGTCATATAAGTCAGACTTAGAGAATTTAACAAGTCACAGTTAGTAAGTCATATAAGTAAGTCACATTAGTTAGTTATTAAGTCAGTTAAGTCAATTAGGAATTACTTAAGTCTTACAAAATTTAACAAGTAACTCAGTCAATCACATTAGTAAGCATAAGGCAGTCACATTATTAGTAAATAACACAAGTAAGTAAGTATCAGGTACATTAGTAAGCATAAGGCAGTGACATAGTTAGTAGTCACATTAGGATTAAATTAAGTTAATTAGTCATTAAGTCACGTTTAGTAAGTCATATAAGTAAGTCAGTCAGTCACATTAGTAAGCATAAGACAGTCACATTGTTAGTAAATAACACAAGTAAGTTACATTAGAAAGTTATTAAGTCATATAAGTCAGACTT
>JAJONR010007478.1:0-42030 GCA_029582245.1 Solanum etuberosum
TTCATTTGGTATGCAGCTAGTTCCACCCTCTCAATATCAGCAACATGCATGATTTCGAAAACCTTCTGAAGCTCTTCAACAAAATTCTCTGGATCCTCAGTAACACTAGAACCTGTGAAGCTTGGTGGATTCATCCTTAAGAACTCGTGGATCCTCGAAGTATCTGCCACTTCCTGACGATCCCCTCTCTGTTGTCCAGCTTGATTGGTCACAATTTGGCTCAACATTCGGATAGCCTCACAGAATTCTGCATTGGTGACCTCTCCTTGGGGTTGCACTTCTGGTGCATTAGGTATCCCTTGGTCCTGTGGTTCAACATTCCTTTATTATTTAATAAGGATCACCAAATTCAGGAAGATTTTGTAAAAGTGTTTGAACTTTTGAAAAATTTACTTCATTTTGGCCATCTTAATGCAAAAAGACTAGAATAATATAATTTGACATTTGACCGTAAACAAATATATTTAGTAAAATCATTAGAATATTATTTTTTTTCGTTTACGTAACGTATTCTAAATGTTTTCTAGACGAACTCGACGCCTATGTCAAGTCCCACGAATGTACGTGATACAAATAGAACATAGCTTACTAAGGACCCACATGAATTGGGTTAGACTATTAGTGATCTGTACCACTCCAATCCGATAATGTCACATTAAGTTATAATTGATTACGCGAATCTATTCAACTGTCAATTTTTTTTAAAAAGAATTCAATTTTCAATTTTTTTGACTGTTGGGATAACATTTCAAAAGGCTCAATCGGTCATATTTTTAAATTTTGGCCTTTATTTTCCTTTTATATTTAAAAACTAACCCCCAACATTCTTTATTTCCCAATTACATTTTCAAAAATATATAAATATCCTTCACTTTTTTATTTCTTCTCATTTCTCACTTAAATTGCTATCAATCGTTAACTCTACAAATCTTTATTTTTATTAAATTAAACTTTCAACATTTACATGGATAAATGTCGACGAACAAAAATAATTGTCATGTGACAATATTTTAAGAAATTAAATGAAGATATGATTCATTGTCTAAATTGTGATGAAACACATACATAAAATCACATCAAATTATACTTAGGATATCATTTTTTTTTATCATAGGCACTTGAATAGGTAAAACCAATCAATTCCAGATGCAAATCTTTCTCAAAATTTGAAGTTGGAATTTTCTCTTGTTTAGTTGATGTAAAAAGAAAACCTTAGATTTGCAATTATTTTAAAATAGAACTTTCAAAATTAATTGTATTGAATATCTGCATTTAATATATTACTATCTTTTCACATGCATTGCACATATATGCCTATAATGTAATACATACTTTTATAAATAATATTAATATTATTAAACCACATAACCAAAAAAGTAAACTGATAAAATGAGGTATACATCAGACATAAATTGATAAAGTTTTTATTTTTTGAAATTGAAACTACTCGAATTGATAAAGTTTTTTTCCTGGAAAATGAAACTAATAGAATTGATAAAGTTTTTAATAAGTTATTATTGGGTTGTCACTGTTTGTACCCTTCCCATCTTCAGGAATTAATTTATCTGAAAAAAAATTTCTTAGAATCTGAACTCTGAGTTATAGCTGCATTATGACAGTTCAAACACAGGTTCATCCCCTTTTTTTAGATTATTATCATCTGCAAATCTTTTTCTTCCGTTGCTAAATTTATAAGTAGATTTGACTCAACTATTAAACATATCTCACTTCTTTCGACCACAAGTAAAGATTACATGGGCTCCAACAGAAGGAAGCTCTTTGTACATTTTCTTGGGTAAGTACTATTAAACATCCACGAAAATTCGATAATATAAAAGCCACAAGTCTAGAAGAACCCAAAGTGTCCAACTTGAACCTTATGTTCGAGTGTGTGTATATATATATTTGAACCTAAAGCCTATTACCAAGGACATCTAATCTTAAATTCACCACTACAAGATTATTATTTTTCGCCACTCGATATTCGATATCATGAAAATGAGATCTCAACAATTTGAAAAAAAAGAAGAAGACCATTTTAAAAAATGAAATATCTCTTATTTATAAAAATGAAAATCTGACTAAATTTTTTTTGTAAAGGAATAGAAAATCATTTCTCCATCCATATCCATAGTCACAATAAATTCAGATCTACTTTGGAAAGTCCAACATTAGTTTACAAAGCGTCCTAACAAAGATGATTTCGTACCATCACAAAATCTCTGATTAAGTATGAGAGTCATCACTATAAAGAATCATCCGTGAACAAATACTAACAAAAAGTGGGCGTTTTATATAGAAATAGGATGGAGAAAATGAGAATTACCAAACTGTAGTTGGGCTTGACACTGCTCTTAGTAAGAATCATACCAATATAGGTTTTCGAGAAAATGTCACATTTATCATTGTTGATTTCTGTGTTTCTAGTGCTTTTTCTTTTTAAAGATAAAACTTGCATTTTATTCATCTTCCCGCAAAAGTTATAAATGATTTGAGGGAGATTACAATCACTGAATTACTACTTCCAGTTAAGAGATAAAAGTTGCATTTTATTGCATTTTCAATAGACTTATTTAGAACATATCTAACAAATTAAATTTATTTTAAAAAAAAACATACCTACTAATTGTTTTTTTAAAAAAAGTCATGGACTCAAGAGTAGCAAAGTCAAAGTAAACTAACTGTATTTTAAAAAATATTTTCAAACTTATTAGAAGGAACTGAAACAAAACATTTTCTTCTACATTTTAAAAAGAAGGATCCTACATGTTCTAAAACCCATGAAGAATCAAAATCAAAAACTCAAATCATACATTAATCATAAAAAAATTAGAGTGAGAAAGAATGGGAAGAGAGAGAGAGAGAAGTTTTTCACATTGGTGTTATAAATTGGTCTTAAATTTCTTCTCATCCGCAATGGTTTTGAGCCGTCGACGAAATCATTAGAGGTTGAATCTGATCTCGAATGTTCATGACCCATTGAATGTGTATCTGGAATTGTCTAACGGAGAAAATCAAACGAAATATAAAAAATCATGAAAATATTGTTGAATTGGTTGAATGAAATATTTGATTATGATCGCTATCTTCTAGGCTCTAGAGATTCAGAATGGATGAAAAGCGACCTGAATTTTCGTTCTTATAGACTGTTAGAGATATAGAAATTTATTGAGAAAAATTATAGTTAGGATTGAAGAAATGATTGGGGAAGAAAGGATCAGAGTTTTTTATTTTAAAAAAATATATATTAAATGGTGAAATACAAATGTCAAGTGTGTGTATTTCACCACAAAACACATGCTTGGTAATGACATTTTAGGGAGAAAATAATTCCACTTTAAAATAGCTCAGGGAGGTAATAGGACCTCCGTAAAGTATAAATGTGTAGTTGAAAATTCAGAAATAGATTGGGGGGTCATTTGCCCATTTTCTCTAAAAAATAAAGATCACCAAATTCGAGGATAGTTGTTTAAGTATCTTATTGAGGTGAGAATCAAATATATATAATTAGTGAAGATTTTATATAAGTGTTGGAACTTTCTCGATTTAGGAAAAATTACTAGAATATTGAGTATAAGACATATCTACTCTTTTTTATTTGCAACATTAAGTATTTAATTACAAATATAACAACTTAATAAAATTATACACATTTTTATACTTTTTTGGCTTAGTGTGCTAATTTTATGGGAGTTATAATTTATTTTGTTTACTTTTTGAAATTCAAATCACAATTATATTTGAATATGTTTCTTTATTAAAGATCCCATTTGTCTCTCTTAGTCCCCACACCCCCTTTTATTTCCTAGTTCCCTACATAACCATTTCTATACCTAGACGATTAGTTTGTTTTCATTATTATTATTTTTCAAATTCATCTTTAACTAGACAAAGATTTGTATTTGCTCCTTGAAAATATTGAGCACGAGTAAAAAGTTTCTATGAATTATACTCCTAGAAAGAGTTTTCGTTTAAGAAATACTTCTCCAATGTTAACAACCCCATTATTTGTTAAAGATCAAATTTTGAATCGAATGCTTTCACTTCGTCTCCCATAAGTGTAACATTAAGCATAATTTTCTTTTATTTAATTTTTATAAAGTGGAAACTTTAAATTGACAAGTTTTTAAAAAATAGAATTTACAAAATTAATTGTATTGAATATCTTGACATTGAAGCATATTATATATTACTAGCTTTTTGCACGTTCCTTGCATACGTATGTTTAATTATGTAATACACATTTTTATCATTAATATCAATATCAATATTATCAAATGTAGTACTTTTGAGTAAATAATTTTACATTTATGAAGAAGTAAAGTGCAAGTTTTAGTGAATGATCAATGTGGATTTCCATATGGTTACTTGTTTGTTGAGGTCAAAACTCAAAATGATTGAATTTCGTCTGAACCTACAGTAAGCCCTGGTGGTCGGGCCCTTCTCCGGACCCTGCGCATAGCAAGAGCTTTAGTGCACCGGGTTGCTCCTTGTTGTAAGATGACATATGATCAATCTAGTCTAATAGTATCCTTGTATCCTGATCACTTGATCAAAAGCTAGTGCAGTATCCATAAGCTCTGCATAACAATTAACCTTACTACCAGCCTTTCAAGTAACTACACAATATAGCTAATGACAGAACATCAGCAAGCATCAGTTACTGGCTGACAAAACATCTTTGTTGAAATAACCAAATAAACTTTTCCACTTAACAGGAGGTATTCATTCAAGGGCCATCTGATGCTACAGGCAGTAAATTTGTATCCTAAGTATCAGAGGCAGAAAAATATTAGACCATAATTCTCATGAACGCGTTAAATGTTTATACATACGGTTGGTTATTTGATGTTCAAAAGGACTGTTTTTCTCTCCTCTTTCCTGCCAATCAGCCTCTCAAGTAACTATGGGAGAAGGATACACCTCTTCCCGTTTCTCATTGTTGCAAAGCACCTCTGACTTTGTGGTGTACTTTCTTGACAAATCAAATGACATTATTCTGGGTTCAAGATACGAAGTTATTTTGGACGTTAAAGAAATCATGTCAGAAATGTCTACTACCAAAAGCTGAAAACAAGAAGGAAGTAGCACAATATGATTAGTATGACGTCTTTAGAGGTTTGAAAGAATACGAGCAACTTGAAAGCAAAGCACATGGGGATGAAATCGCTACATGTCCATGTCATCATGGGAACATAATCGCTACATCTATAGGTTTAAGGCACATAATTTTTCACAACAGAGAAGAAGTTCATGTATGATCGAAAGCAACAACTAAAGGGTTGATAAGAGCAAACAAAATAGATCTTTATGCAATACAAGTCAAACACAAATGTATATAAATCATGGGACTTGCAATTGGTAAATCATTGTAGAAATGGTTATCACTGGCATTATGACATCCATCCATCAAGAAACAGTTTTTCCACTCATTTTGATTGCTAAAGCAACATAGTACCTGCCACAGATGTCTTAGGCACAATGTCCACATCACTGTTGCTCTGTAGCATAACATACAAAGACCTAATAACAGAAACAAACATAAACATCTATGACCACTCAAATGGAAAATACACAAACACAACATTAATATGCGAAGTTGCTAACTTGCCGTAATATTCACAAAACCGTTCATAGACTTAAGTCAGTTACTTTACCTGATTTAGTTCTGTCATCCACATGCATACTACAACAACAACATACCCAACGCAATCCCATAAGTGGAGGCTGGAGAGGGTGGTGTGTACACAGCCTTACCCTATGGGTGAAAGGTAGAACATACTGCTTCAAAAATAAGAAGTCCAACAAGACTAATTGTGACCTAAAAATTCCACAAATTCTAGCATGCATTATGTCCCTTTGACATTGGTAATGAATTGCGCCTACAATGATAATTGGAAAATTTGAAATTGAACAGCAAGATATCCAAATAAACTCAGATCAAAATTGATGGGAACATCATCACCAGCGTTTCAGAGAGATAGACTCAAGTATAAGCCACTAGATAAACCACAAAAACCAGAAAGCAGTAACGATAAAATGAGGCATACATCAGACATGAAACTACTGGAATTGATAAAGTTCTTGTTTTGAAGTAAGAAAATTCAAAATGCCGTCGATCAAAAGTATCTCGGTGCTAAATGAACCATCCTCCTAGTCCTTCTTTTCCACTGCCTCTTTCTTTGGCTTTTTAACTGTTGCCTGTGAGTACAAGAAAGTTCCAAATATGGCAATAGCAGAGCCAAGTGCATTTAGAGGCCTGACTGGATTCCTGAATACCAACACAGTGGCGACAATCACTACAACTCTCTTCATAGTATTACCCACTGAAAATGTCAGGGGACTAATATCATCCAGAGCTTGGTAAGAAGATTGGTTGTAGAGATGATAGAAAATCCCAGATATAAGAACCCATAAATAAAATGTGTTAGGATTTCCTATAGTTCCAAGAGCTTTGTGATACCCTGCCACCCATTGAGAACCTTCCACAAACACTGCTACTGGAAATAAATATATAAATGAGATTATGGTTATCCATCCATACATGTTCAAGCCATCCACTTCCTTAAAATTCTGTAAGCTCCTTTTCGAAAAAATGTTGCGAAGAACAAACCCAACATTACTGATCATAGCACCCGACAAACCCCCCAAATTGAAGGACACTTCAGTGACAGCAGCCAGAGAGCAACCAAACACAATGGGAAGAATTGAAAGCCAAACAGTCAGAGGATATGTATCACCAAGAAATGATGAAAACACCACAGTAAACACAGGTTCTGCAGACTTAATAACATGGGTGAAAGAAACAGCCACCTTTGAAAATGAAACACAAGCTGAAATATGGCCTATTGTGTGAAACAAGGCAGGTCCAAGAAGGGCAATGATAAATGACTTATTGATTTTTGGGCAAGGTTGCAGCTTAAAAGACCACAGAATTAACATCCAAACAGAACCACAAAACAGCTGGAAAGAAGCAAGAAGCCATGGATAAGGAAAGATGTTCAATACCTTCTTGTTAAATATGTTAAACACAATGTTCTGAAAATACCACAGACCAAAAATGAGAGCCAGTTTCATATTCACTTTTGGCTTTGAACCTTCAATCTCCCCATCTGGACTCACTTCTTCTGGGGTTCCAGATGCTGCTTCAAGGATCTGAGTTGTATTTCTTGAAGAAACCCCAGATGGGTGTCTCAAGACTTTGGAAAAATCCAATCTTGGACGAGAGATCTGAGAATCTTGATTTGCAGAACACCTAAAAGGGTGTCCATTTTGAATCAAGGGTTTGGTGAATGACAAAGTTCTCAACTTTTGGTTGCTACTACCAAGATTTGGATGAAAAGGTGAAGGGCTGACAGGATACTTAGGACGGGATTTGGAGAGAGTGACATTAGTGGATGGAAGAAGATTTAAAGTAAGCATCTTTGAATGAACACACAAGATTCTTAAACACAAAAAAGCAGAAACTTTAAAGATATGGGGGCAAGATATTTAAAAAAGAAGATACCAATAAATCTCAAAATGTTCACCCGGTGGCAGCCACCTACCCACAACCTCAGGACACTGACTGTGACTGATTGTGGTATTTGAACAAACAGATTCACAGTTTATTCCGTTGAAGTGAAGTAACAATGGGCTCACTCCGTCCCACTATGTTTGCCCTTCTCATTATCCACAAGGTTGGACCAAAATTAAAACCTAGGTTACATTTTTAATCCGGACAGACGTATGGACATACAATATGAAATTAGATTTAACCCTTAGAGGTCGTTTGGTAGCCGGATAAAACAAGTCGTATTTATGTATTAAAGTCCGTATAATTTATATGACATTTGGTAGGTGGATAAGAAAAAAGTTATTCGTGTATATAATTAAGGGAAAATTTCATATATGACAAACAAATTTTATGAAATAACGCTCTATAGATATAGTTTACATAATTACATTCCATAGGTATAGTTTAGTTTGCTATGGAGCTTTAAATATGTATAAAACGTTTTTTTTGGTTTTAAATTTATACAATATTTTATTCTTTTAATGAATGGAAACATGAGCGCTAAATACGGTAACAGTAAATTTACATAATCCCATGATTTAAGCTAAACGTCCAAAATCAAATATTTTTCCAAAAAAGAGTTCTATAGCGATACAAAGACGATACCAACTTGTTTCCTCATACGATTGAAGCATCAGATTAATCAATTTTTTTGTATATTCAATGACAGGTAAGTTTTCTTTGAAGGAAACTTCATGTTTTGATTGCAAGAGAGTATACAATTGATTTGTATAGCGTAAATATTGAAATTTTGAAACGATTTTTTTGGTGTGTTGATTGTAATGGTTTATAAAAAGAAATTCTCTATTTTCCCTTGTTTATACAATATTAGATAAATCGTATATTAACAATTCTTTTCTAAATTTTTGTTCAAAAAATTGAATGACACGATTTGTATATATGAATTGATTATATTGTATATATGTGAGAAATCGTGTAAAATTCTTATACAATGTATATGTGTAATTAATTGTATAACATTCATATGTCAATTGTATATATGACAATCGTGCATGATTCGACAAAAGGGATGTGCTGTAATTTCTGAAATTTTGGTGTAATCTGTTTGTATATATATTTGTGTAAGGTTTGTATATTGTACCATGTTCATACTTTTGTATATATGTATAATTACATTCTTTTATACAAAACTAAAAATTTGTATAAATAAACTATATTTGTATTTGTATTTCCTTTGTATATATCTATAAACTTTTATGTGGATACTTAAATATACAAATATACAACTGTCTCAAGCAATTTTGTATATACTACCTTAATATACAACTCACTATATACATAACTTCAAGTAATTTGTATATAACTAATAAAATATACAAATTACAGTATACAATAGTGATTTAGGCATAAACTGTACGAAGACTTCAAGTAACATTTTATATAACTAACAAAATATACAAATAACTAATACGAGTGTGATTTAAGCGGGAAATATACGATATACATATATCTACATACAAATATGATTTAATCAGAATATATATACTTTATGTATATTTGCACATAACTAACGAAATATACAAATATCTATCTAGAATTGTGTTTTAAGCAAATACGTGATATTCCTAATGTTCTTCAGATTTGTCCAGATCTGATAAAGCAGATTCAATCTCCTCTGAATCACTATTTATGACTTTTCTCTTACTTCCTCCTTCAACAATTTTAATGTTGCTTGCCTTCGCATTGTTGATGACTTTCTGAATTGCAATTGGGTTTTTTTCTTGGATCTCAATTCTTCAATAGATTTTTCATCTTGAACTTGTTCAGATTTTGCCATAAACCCTGCATTGACCCCAAAATCCTGAGTTAAACCGATTGAAAACGAAGGTGGATTGTCAACAACTTTGACATGCAAATGGCGTACCTCTCGTCCATTTTGTTTTTGAAAACTGATAATCTGATAAGTAAGAAAGATTTTTTTGAAAAAATTATCAAAAAACTAACAAGCATAATACATATACAATTGTTGAAAAACGAAAAAAAGAAAAGATTCACCCACTATTTTGACGGTTACCTTTGAAAAGTGAAAACACGATTGGAGGGAGAAATCATAATTCGAATTTCAAATTGGAAGTGGAAGAGTGATTTTAGGAGAAAGATATGGAATGGGGATAGAAGAGATAAATTTAATTTTGTATAAAATTATATACAAAAGCATATGAAGGGCTTTGTTGGTTCGGTATACGAAGAGGTGGTGGGTCCCATTAATTATGGCAAAAATTTGAAACTATATTTACCGACAGTAAATAAATTAAACTATATCCTTATTGACTTATAACCTAGGGATGTTTGCCAACTCGCGTAATTTTTCCTATAATGAATACGATGATTGGTAGGTGGATAAGAAAAAAGTTATTCATGTATATAATTAATACAGCGTTTGGTAGGTGGATAAGGAAAAGGTTATTGATGTATAAAATTAATACGATGTTTGGTTGACAATTTTTTAAATTCGCACACCTAATACATATATAAGTTATGAGGGAATTTGTGTATTAATTATGCGGAGTAGAAGGTGGAATAATTAATACGTGTATAACTAATACATGAATAAAAAATTATAATTATAAAGAAATGTTTTAATTTTAAAAATATAATTTTACTAATTTTTAATATAAAAAAACAACATCCAAAGGAATAATTTATGCATAACTAAACTCCGTATTACTAAACCCTACATAACAAATATTTGTATAACTAATACCCGTACAACTAATACCCACATAACTAATACTCACATAACTAGTACTTGCCTAACTGATACCCACACTATTAATACCTACATAACTAATACCCACACTACTAATACCTGCATAATTAATACCCACATTATTAATACCTGCATAACTAATATCCACATTACTAATACATGTATAATTTTATCCAGCTACCAAACGACCCCGTATGGTCGAGCAACTAATAATTATTATGAAGGTCGTACAAGACTTTATTAAGGGTTAGGTTATAAATTTACTCCTTCTCATTATTTATGAAATAACTCTAACGCGAGTATTCAAATTCCTTTTTAATGACATTGTCTAGCAATAAAGAACAGAGTTCAGATCGAGAGATGGTAATTGAACTCACTACAAAATTTAAGAGCGAAAATCACTTGATTATAAGAAATCAGACATTATTTAATAAGATTGTGATCAATCTACTCTTTTATTCATTACTTAACAATAAGTTGTCCCAACATATTGTCCTAATTATATTTTTTAGCAAGTCTCTTTGCATCAAGAACATAATATTTGTTCATTCTATTTTTTCGTGCTCTTGTATTTTTACTTTGTAAAATCATGATAAATTATATTAGTTTAACATAAATATTTGAGGAACTTAACTTATCCCAAAATTTATACTAAAATAGTTAGATAAAATAATCATAAAACTAAATAACACTCATTATCAAATACAAAATAAAATCATTCTATAAAAATACCCACCATTATTATCCAATCCACCAAACTACTTATCAAGAAGGTCAAGTTTCCCATTCTAAAATGTATATTTAGACATCAAATATTATTCTTACTAATATTAAATTTCAACATTTGCAAATATTAATGAATTATTTTTTGCTTTCACAAAAGTTTATTTAAGAATACAATTTCAATTTAAAACACTATTTCTCCTATCCTTTTTCTTTCACAGTGAAACTTCACCAAATTCAAACTCTTTCTCTATCGTCTGTGAGTTTCGCCAGTAAATTCTGAAGCCCAATTACGAAGGACACGATCGAATTTGGGAATGGCAGCGAAGCAAATGGAAGAAATACAGAAGAAATTGGCTACATTGAATTACCCAAGAGCCAATGCTCCTGCTCAGTCCCTTCTCTTTGCCGGCATGGAGCGATACGCTCTTCTTGAATGGCTTTTCTTCAAGTATAACCCCCTTTTAATCCCTTTCCTCATAAGAAACAAGTATTAACTATAAATGGGTGATCTTTATTTCTCTCAATCTTACTTTTTTGTTTGTTTGTTTGAGTTCACAGGTTATTAGGGGATAAGTCACCATTTTCTCAGCAAAATCTACAAGGGGATGCTGTGGATCGCGATGAGGAGACTTCTCGCATTCAGTGTATACCATTTATCTTTTCTTTTTTCCTTTTGATCGGTCAGTGTAGAGCTTTTTTTCAATACCCTTAAACCCTTTTTGGATTGATGTTGGAAATTGGTCAGAATTCTAGTTCTGGTGTATTTATTTGGCAATGCAGTGCATCTTGTTTGATTGTTCTTACTGAAGTTTTGATCTTAGTATGGGCATATCCGTTGGATAATTTCGTTAGGATCAAGTTGGTTTTATGTTTTTAATTATCAGTAAAGAGCTTTGTTTTGGTTCCCTTATGAAAGTCCTAACGGGAATATTTCAATGAAATAATCAGAATGGCCTTGAAAATGTTTATTTTGGGTAAGATCTGGAGAAATTGTAGGAATTTGTTGAGTAAATGT
Organism: Solanum etuberosum; assembly: GCA_029582245.1. Taxonomy (NCBI): domain Eukaryota; kingdom Viridiplantae; phylum Streptophyta; class Magnoliopsida; order Solanales; family Solanaceae; genus Solanum; species Solanum etuberosum. The sequence continues at coordinate 12,028 of JAJONR010007478.1, forward strand.
TGCTTCTTATGTCTGTTTTGATCAGGTACATTTGTGTATTTTTGGCAGATTTAGCAGAGATTGCAAAGTTTCTAGGCATTACTACTACTGTTGATCCAGAAGCAATCCAAGTGCGTCTTATTGCCCTTTTTTCCTTTTAGACGCATAGTATACTCCATTTTATATAATGTGCCACTGGTAGATGTATTTGGATAATCGGCATCTTGTAAATGAAATGTTGAATCATATTTAGTCCTTTTTCTCGGTACGATTTGGTCAAGCATCTTTCAATCTTATGCAGTTTTAGCATTTGGTTATCATCAGCCTGGTTGAGAAATTTACCACTGACCCCTATTGATCTCATAGGCCATACTGTACTTGGATATTAAAAGAATTTGTAATCTGAATCTCTTAGCTTGTAAAGTAATGATATGAAACTTCACATAAACTCTGATTAAAGGCTACACCAACTGGATCTAATTTAACAAAGAGATAAATAAGACATTGATCCATTTGTTGAAAGTTTTTTTTTTTACTTACCTTGCTTTTAAGGCTAAGTACTGCCCCTTTGACTCTTCATCTCAGTTTTCACTGTTAATTGCTCGGATTGTATATAACCTTTTTTTTTAATAAATAAAAGAATATGCAACAAAATTGAAGGTAATGTTTGAAAAAGAAAGTCGGAGTTCTCTAATTAGGTGTGGAAGACAAGTTCTGATGGAAAAATCCTTAGGATTGCCCATCATGTCCTGTTAAAATGTTTCTGATTCCTTTAATTCTCTTACGGCTGGGCCTATGATTCTCATGTAACAACCTATATGTGGATGCACACAACGAGAATTTGATTATTATTTTTTTGGATCCTCCTTATAGAATGAAAACATAGGACTTTTGCTGATCCTAACTCTTGCTGGGCAGAGTTACTTGACATTCATGATGGTAGGAGGTAGCAGGTACTTGGTGGAATAGGCACCACTGTTGTATAAAAAATAATGAAAGATTTGGATTTCTCAATCACTACGGCATGCTATTATCTGTAGTGTGGTGTTCAATCTTTGTATATGCTGATGACGATTTAGATTTTACTGGTCAAAACTTAAGACTGCTGTCTCAGGTCAATATATCATTTCATATGGTGTCAAAGGTTCAAAACTAGGGTTCTTTTGTCCTTGATTAGTTCATGGAGAACTGATAGGAGTAGCACTACTCTGGATCATTTGAAGGTACACTTTGTAGTTATCTCAGGAAGTGCTGGGGTTATTGTATTTCTTTTGGCTCTGGTGACACTCCCACTTATAAGATTTTGTCCATTTTAATATCATCACAGATTGTAGAACCTTTAGACATCCACTGGCATAAAATATGTGTTTTTAGTCATTGCTATGTGTCATATTTCTTTCAGTGCTCGAGAGAGAGAGAAAGTAAAGAACTTACACTTAGACTTGTGTCAGTGTTGGAACTAATAATGTTAAGATCTTCCCACAATTAGAAGATTGTTAGGCTTCCTATGATCTGGTGTACACGTCTCTGTGGATTTAAGCTTGTGTCGTGCTACAGTGTGTATGGGTAAATTGAATAAGAGAGGTTCATGACTATGTAAGAGCTTATTTCTTATCTTAATTGACACAAACATGTGGGAAAAGGCAAGCTCTTAGTCAATACGATAAAATAAACAACGTCTATAACAAAGCAAACAACGACTAGTTCCCTGAAAATGAAAAAAAGGAGATCTTAATGTCGCTGGCTCCTTCAGCAAGTTGTGCTTATATTTTGTCAAACTTGCTATTCTAATTTAACTTTAATGGTATTCCTTTTAAGTCATTTTTCATCAGGATATATACAACAACAACAACATGCCCAATATAATCGCACAAAAGTGGGGTCTGAGGAGGGTAATGTGTACACAATCTTACCCCTATATTGTGAATGTAAAGAGGTTGTTTTTGATAGACCCGCGGCTCAAGTAAAACATATCAAAAGTCATTGCTGATAATAATGAAGAAGAGAATAGTAGCAACAACAAATAATACAATCACTGAAGCAAAGTAATCACTCAGGTAAATTGATCGGAGTCTCGTCCCGGTGTCATCACTCGGGTCTTGGCTCCATCGTACTTATCCTTAATCACTCTAATGTAAGTTACACGTACACCTTTAGCCTCCAAATATCTCCATAGAACCCCCCTAGGGACTTTGTCGTAAGGTTTTTCAGTCAATGAACACCATATGTAAATCTTTCTTCCTTTCCCTATGTTGCTCATCGTTATCCTTACGAGATGTATGGATTTTGTAGTCGAACACCTTGACATGAATTCAAATTGGTTTTCAGTGAGAGGCACACCCCTCCTTATCGTCGTCTCCACCACCCTCTCCAAACTTCCATAGTGCGACCTAGCAACTTGATACCCCTATAGTTGTTGCAATTTTGAATTATCACCCTTGTTCCTGTACAACCCAGTCATCCACTCCATAGCTGCTATACCCACACTTTTTCGAAATTCCACCAGGATCTCGTCTGGCCTCCTCGCCCTTCCCCTTGTCATCTTATGGAAAACCTCCTTAATCTCTTCAAACTTGATACCCTATAATCCCCAAAATCTTGACGACTCTCAGAGTGCTCTAAATTGCTAGCACAATATTCCTATCCCCCTCTTCATATGTTTGCCATCTTCGTGTAATGCGAGCCTCTTCCACCAATACTTTGTCTTCTTCGTCTTTAATGCACTTCACTGGTCCAGGTCTCAAGCCATACTCTCTGTCGCCTTGGCGAGCCTATAGGACTTTTTATCCTTGCCTTTGTCCTGAAGTTCTTCATACAAGCGTTCAAAATGCTGGGGCTGTAACTGCTAACTTTGCTTCCTTCTTACATTGCGCTTCATTTTGTCGACAATCGACATAGCATATTTGTGATAATTTTCAGTGGTTTCTGTGAAAAGACTTGGGTTTCCCTGATTTGAGTATTGACCAACACCTCATCCTGAAGTGAACTAAAAACTTCTCCTATGGTGTATACCTACAGGTTAGCGTGAGATCTTGGAGCTTAAGAGTTATTTTTTTTTTCATCACCATTGTTTTTGGGCAACTAAAACTTTTTCTCCCATTGAGCTTCAACATATGGAAAACTTGGAGCCAATCAAAGAAATATCCACTTGATGAAAGATAAGCAACCAAATACTTATCAGACAAAGCTCCGGGACAGATGCCCTAATGTAGATAGCAATATAAATAACAGGAATGGAAATAAATATGCTGATTTGGTTTCATGCTTGAGAAATTTCAATATACTTTTACATAGAGTATGATGGAAGAACTTGGTGTGCTAGTTATCATTTAAAATTTCCTTTTATTTTAGGTCTTATACCGTATTCTCACTTTTCAACTTGGCTTTAGTTAGTTAATTGGTAAGGGAATGGAAGTCTTTATAGTCTCACCGGTTATTGGTGGGACACCCCAGTGTTTACAAAGTGCATGCATGGTGTTAGGAATGCAAGTGAAGAGGATATGAGCATTATCTGCTCCAGGAAAAGCATGTACATCATGATGTTATCTATTCAGTATAAGGGAGTAAGGGACATGCAATTGTAGGTGGAAAGTCAACTATGTAAGTGGGCTTTTCGGTTTGTATTGAGTTTGGTTGATGGGATATTCTGAGGTTAGAATACACGGATACTGCTTCTGATGCTCCAGACAAAGATTGTAATCTATAGCATCTTTGTACTGTTAGGCTTGGAATATTCTATTGCTTCTAATACTTTTGAGGTGTTTGATGATTTCTAAAAAAAAAATTATGCTGATTCTGTTGTAGGGACGGGGTAGTTATGAAGATCGTATGGAAATGCTACGCCTTATTGTGGATCTTGTGGAGGCAAGCATGTATGCTGATAACCCTGAATGGAGGTTAGACGTTTGACTGCACCTTAATGTTTGTGGAGATTTTATTCTTTACATACATTGCAACACATGTTTGATCTCAGTTTGATTATCAATTTATATTTGAAATACTTTAATCGTTTTTTCTCCTTGCAGTGTGGATGAGCAGGTAGCAAAGGATATTCAATTGATTGATGCCATAGCTGAAAAGCAGGCTCAAATTTTTTCAGAAGAATGCAAACTGTTTCCTGCAGATGTTCAGATCCAGTCTATCTATCCTTTGTAAGGAAGATTTCTTTTTCTCCATCAAATCTTAGGATTAATTTATTTACTTATTGAATATGTTATTTTCTTTCAAAGGGAACTGTTCAAGTCATAATGGGCTTTCAAAAAGAGGAAAAATTACCTATATGAAAATTTTCATTCAACAGTAGCACCTAAAGTGAGAACCTTTTGAGATTGTTGCTGCTTCTGCACCTACAATTTAGTGTTTAACAAAAGGCCATGACCAACCAAAAGAGCTTTCTCCACAAGTCTTTAGGTCTGGCACCATTTTTCTGTTTCATTGTAGGAAAAAGAAGGCAGGCAAATTCTTCTGAACATAGTCTTAAGGAGAATCTCTTTCTCTTTTCTTTTTTTTGTACTCTTCATTTCCACTAAGCGAAAAATTGTGGCATTTATGCTGTCAAAGATTCCTCAAAGGGCACACGATTGGGTAAACCAAGGGAAAGAGTGTTTTGGTCGCAGCTTGGCTTCTAAAGTTTTTAGTGTAATCTGATTTTTCCAATTCTGGAAAGTTTTACTAGTTGATCAGAAATAAAGGTAAACTAATAGCCTGTGATGTAGATGCAATCCATTCTCTGTATCTATGTTTGGGTAAAGTATAATAGCAATAGAAAATGGAACTTGGAAAAAGGTTTGGTGAAGAACTTCAGAATCTACTCAAGCGCAGGGGTTTTAAGTTGTGTTCCTGCTGCTGATTAGCTGGTGAAAGTTTTCATTCCAGGTCTCAGTTGCATTTGGTTCCTTCAGGAAGACTTAGCATACTTGCTATTCCTCTGTGGAAGAACACTTCAGTCTTATCTTCTTCTATTGCAACACCATCCTAGCCAAAGGTAGTGGTGCAATTTTTGATTCAGAGGTCCATATGGATGAAGCCCATCAACAAAACCACCTAACCAAAACTAGTAGTGTGATATCAATTCAGAGGTCCATACGGATGAAACCTGCTATCTCTTCAATTCCTACATGTTGTGTTGGTGGTCCCTGGACCTTTGCCAAGGTTAGACGGTGAACACTTGAGGCAAGCAGAAAAGGATGAAGAGTAGAAAGAGGGTTTGGGCTTTTGGGGTGGGGGTGGGGGTTTGAATTCAATCAACCCACTTCTTGGGTGAAGGAAGAATGACCACAAAGTATTTTGAGAATTTGGAAGGAAAAGAATAAAGAATGGAAAGAATACTGAAAACAATGATCCACTCGTAATCTTTGCTTTTGTTTGGGACTGCTTATCTTCATATACAGTCAAACCTTCTTATAACGGCATTGTTTGTCTGAATTTTTTTTGGCTGCTATAGCAAGATGTTGTTATAGAGAATATATAATATAACATAATATGAAAGTCAGTTCCAAAGAAAACTAGGTTGTTATAGTGGAATGCTGTTATAGAGATGTCCTTCAATATTAACTGTGATGGTCCTGTTCCAGTTCTGACTTGCTAGCCAGCAGTTATTTGGTGAGATATCATCCTTTTTGAAAATAAGGTTATATGTGCGGGCTTGCTTGAAGAACCATATATCGTCTGCTTTATTTACTCACCGGATAGTAGCTTTCTATTGATCTTATTGTAATCAAAGTTCACTTGCAGGCCAGACATATCTGATTTGGAGAAGCAACTTTCAGATCAATCAAATAGGCTTCTGAGTCTTCAGGAAATGGTTGATGATTTAGCATCAAAGGTTAATCCTCTCAGCACTCACTGCTTTGTTTCTCTTGTGTTTAGTTTCAGCTAGTATCTATAAGCTTCAATGGGTTATATTTTGTGTTCAACGGGCAGTCATGGTTAATTCTTCTCTTACAGCATCCATACAACCCAGATGAGGAATATGTAGATGTTGAAGCAAAACTACGGGGACATTTGGAATCCTTTTTAGACACTGCAAGGACCTTCAACACAATTTATACCAAGGTTTTGTTTTCTTCATTATTCATCTCTTATGACTCCTGCGGTTATCTTCATTCATTGCATACTATAGAGGCTGGTATTTTGTGATGGAACCCCCATCAAGTCCTCCTTTCCTTACCCTTTGGATCAGTGCCTTTATACGTCCCTTCTAACTTTTTGTGTTTGTATATTCTCTGCATAACATATTTGAGGTTATAACTGTAGGAAATACGTCCATGGACCCACATGATGGAAGTACCACAACTGCATGGGTTTGGGCCAGCTGCCAATAGACTATTGGAAGCATATAAAATGCTCTGGAAGGTACTTTAATATGAATTATATGTTTGTTCAGTATAGGGTTTAGTGTTTTGTCAACAGAAAGCCCATTTTATTAAACTTTGGAAGATTTGAGCCAGTTCTATGGTGACGAAAGAGGTTTCACTAGTGTTGTATGCTTTGCCGATAAAACCTCCAATGCAGGTAGGAGCATCGATGACATCGGTTGTAGTTTAGTTGACCATCCCTTTTACTAGGAAGAGATTGTTTTAGCTTTGTTTGACATTGTTGAGTGTGGTGGTTGATTCGGTCTTGTTTATTGCCTTCTGATACGCTGATGCCATCTTCAAGAGGATACATGAGTAATTCCTTTGTCTTGACATCTTTGACAGTTCCTAGGAAACTTGAAGAATCTTCGGGATTCACATGCAGCTGTAGCTGTTGGTTCCTCTGAAACAGTGGCTGGCGAGCCATCTTCCGTGACAAGAATAATCTCCGAATGTGAAACTGCACTTACACTCTTGAATCGCGATCTTGCAATTCTTTCAGCTTCTATTGCCCGTGAGCGAGGTGAAGATACATCTTTATAATTTATCATGTGACCTAGAGTTGGAGCTAATTGAGATTACACTATATTTTGTTCTTGTAAAATCACACCACATTGGTTGTTAGATGTTCACTAGTCATGTGTCAAATGAGAAGTTTTCAATTAGATTGTTGTGCCCAAAAGGCCTATGATTTTTGTATCTAAACTGATCCAGGAGTTTTCAATACCAAAGGTCAATGATTTTTGTATCTAAACTGATCAATTAGCCAGGAGTTTTCAATACCAGGAGTTTTCAATACCAAAAATATTTTCAATTTCAAATTTTTATTTTTTTACCTCACTCCACCCCTACCCCCCACACCCCCTCTCCCCCAAATATATTTTAAAGTTTTTTTTTTGAAAAATATTTTCAATTTCAATTTTTTATTTTCACCCCGCCCCTACCCTCGACGCCCCCTCCGCCAGCCCCCCCACCCCCAAAAAAAATAATTTAAAGTTTGTTTTTAAAAAATACTTTCAAATTTTTATTTTTCACCCCCACCCCCACCCCTACCCTGATCCCCCCCCCCAAAAAAAAATAAATTTAAAGTTTGTTTTTAAAAAATATTTTCAATTTCAAAATTTTATTTTTCACCCCCCGCGACTGCCCCACCACCTCCACCCTCCCCCAAAAAAAAGTTTAAGTTAATTTTTAAAAAATATTTTCAATTTCAATTCAAAAATTATTTTATACTCTCTAGTAAAAATAAAAGATATTTTCTCAAAAATATTTTTCATTCATAAATCAAACACTAAAAAAATCTTTTTCGGAAAATATTTTCTACTCACCAACCAAACATGAGAAAATAAGTAAAAATCTACTTGTTTTCCAGGAAAACATTTTCCTTCATACCAAACACACCCTAAAAGTAAAATTCATAAAAATAAATTCATTTTTTCATTAAGTTGTATTAATCTAATAGGATAGCGACTTAAAATTTTATTTTTTAGAGGTTAATTGGGAAACATGTAAGAAATTGAATTATTTTTTACTGAACCATTTTCATTTACTATCTTGAATATTTTAGTAGCTTTAAAAAAATATCTTAATAAATAATGCTCTATCACTCTTGTAACATGTAAAAAATTAAAATTAAGTTTAAATCCACATAAAATCACATATACCCGCAACCCGCCCTGCCCCACATTAGTTTTAAAAAAACCTACTTCAACCCGTCCCACATCCCACCCGTCCGGCACAACCTTAAACCCGCTCCGCCCGCCCCACATAGCCTTAAACCCGCCCCACCCCGCATCCGCCCCGCCCCATTGCCATCCCTACCCACACCCCTACCACCGACCTCCACCCCCATGGTGTTTGCTTAGATTACATATAAATATTTTTGGAACAATACTTTTTTTCTTTGTTTAAATAAGGGATAATTTCAGAGAGCCTCCTCACGTTTTGCTTTGTAAAACTAACATCTCTTGTGATTTATGATATTGTACTTCCCTTATTCTAATTTATGCCTTTTTCCATGTTTCGCTAATTAACACTAACCTTCATTGTGACTTATGATATTATGCATACTTTCCTTATTTTGATTTTGTTGTAACTTGTAAATAAAAGAGATTAACAATAGAATCAAAATAAGAGAGACAACCGTAATATTTTATAAATTATAAGGGAGGTTAGTGTAACAAAACGAAACTGTGTGGGAGGTCTCAATTCAAAAGAATTGGACAGTTTTAAATGGTATTTAGACGCGCGTCAAATAAAGCTTTTCATATTAGACAAGAAAAATACTCCTACATTAAAGTTATGCATTAACTTATGCAATGAAAATAGAATTAGAGATTGAATCATCATTATTTCTGGATTAACATAATTTCCTCAATTTAATTATAGTAAAATCATAATAACTTCAGTTTGAATAAATGTTACAAATATAAATCACATCACATAGACACATACAGTCAAACTAAAAATGTCTAAAACAATGGCAAATTGTGTGACACATTATTCATTTTTCACCATCTTTGCAATTCTACTTTCTTCAATATTTCCATTCACAAAAGCTATGAACAATGTTTTTAGCATTGATCTCATTCATAGAGATTCACCAAACTCCCCCTTTTATGATCCTTCCTTAAGTTTTACGGAGCGAATGAACAATTCATTTCATCGCTCATTCAATCGTTCCATTAGTCTTTGTTCGCCCTCATCCTCTGTCGTTGTTGCTTCCAACAACGGAGAGTATCTCATGAGATACTCCATAGGTACGCCTCCTGTGCATACCTTAGGGGTCGCTGATACTGGCAGCGACCTCACATGGACTCAATGTTTACCCTGTAAAAATTGTTTCAAGCAACAATCTCGTATCTTCAACCCAAAAAAATCATCAACTTATAAACCCTTACATTGCAGTTCAAAAATGTGTCACGCCGCTAATTTTCCAACGTCCTGCAATAGGATGAAGAAGAAGACCTGCAGGTATCACGTCAGGTACGGAGACAATTCGTACAGCATTGGTGATTTAGCAACAGAGACGATACGATTTGGATCATCGAAAACCAAACAAGTGAAATTGAAGAAAACAGTTATTGGATGTGGACACAGTAATGCAGGTACATTCAGTGGTGACAAAGAATCAGGGATTGTAGGGCTTGGAGGAGGGAGATTTTCGTTAATTTCCCAAATGGGTTCGTCAATTGGGGGAAAATTCTCCTACTGTTTAGCTCCGTTTTATCAACAAAAAACCTATATTCCTAAAAGCAAAATCCATTTTGGTACAGACGGAATTGTTCCAGGCGATCAAGTTGTTACAACACCATTAGCTCGAAAATTTCCAGCGACTTACTATTTTCTCACACTGGAAGGTGTTAGTGTGGGTAAAGAAAGATTGGATTTCCGAAATGTGTCATTCTCTTACGGAGAAGGTAACATTATAATCGATTCAGGCACAGTTTTAACTCTGTTTTCGCCTGAAATCTACATGAAACTGGAATCAATGGTGAAGAGTGCAATCAAGCTGCCCACTGTGGCGGATCCAACTGGTTCTTTAAATTTGTGCTACAAATCTCTTTCCATCGATAAAATTCCGATAATTACGATGCATTTTATAGGTGCAGATCGGAGATTGGGTCCATGGAATACATTTGTGGAGACAAGTGATAGTTCAATGTGCTTTGCTTTTGCTGCATCATATGGTGGTCAAATTTTTGGGAATATTGCACAGATGAATTTCTTGGTTGGTTATGATTTAAAGAATAAGAGAGTATCCTTCCAGGCTACTGATTGCTCTAAATAATCGATTTAAGTGTTTATTTTACTAAATTATTCTCGATCAATATTTTGAAATTTTAAATTTGACTATACATGAATGAGTTTGAGAAATTGTTGCTTAATGTACTACACATCATGCCCAAAATCAATTTCAATATGGTGTTATACTTATCTACTTTTCAAATAAAGTTTCCGGTAAAGATAGTATTATTTATACATGTAATATAAGTTATAACGTGATTAAATTGCTTATAAAGACGAACATTAATTATTTGATTGATCATGTATAAGAGTCAAATCAAAGACAAATGAATATCGATTTGAATGGAATCATGATCAGCGGTTAAACGTACTCATCGACACCAATTGATCCATCCAATGTATTCAAATTTGATTGATCAGGTACTTCAGTCAAATCGTAGCCAAATGGAATTTGATTTGATTGATCAATTTGAGTGGAACTTTGATCACTAGTTAAAAGTGGCTCTCCAACACCAATTGGCCCATCCAATGTAGGCATATCTGATTTATTTAAGTAATCACATGAATTTTCATTTGATCGATCAATTTGAGTGGAATGATGAAAATTGTTAAAACGTGCGAGATCATCGGGATTAATTGGCTCACCAGTTATATACGAATTTCCTTGATCACCTACTTGAGTCAAATCGAAGCCATATGGAACTAGAACTGGTTGATCAGTTTGAGTGGAATTCTGATCATCATCTTGAGCACAGTCCTCCAACAGTTTTTTATTATAACTCTTTTCGCCATTAATTCCGCAAATGTAAACACTCACAATAGCAACAACCATCATAAATCTTGGACTCATATTTTCACTGAAAATGTTTTAAAAAAATGAAACAAAAAATAAAATAACTCTCTTTAATTAATCGCAAATCTCTTAGAAAAAAGAGGTGAAGTGGAAGTAATTAAATTGTAAATCAGCTTTAATTTAATAGGAAACAAAGAATGGAAATCAAAATTTAATTACATTAAAGATTAGTATATGTTAACAAAATTAACTAGCATTTAATTGTTAAAATTAAAATGAGAAACTGATCTTATGCAAGAAAATTCACATTTTGACACGAAACGTAACGCATTTGCTACTATTTTACATCTATATGGATCTATGTGGTGCGTTGCTTAGCTCCTCCCAATATTTTGTAATTGTCGATCGCTTGGTAATAAATAAAATTTGTTTATTCGGCAAGAAAAATAATACTTGCATTTTTATTTCATATTCGATCCCCCATAGGCCATAGCATAAGGTTTGGGAGGCGCGATAGGGGTGGGGATGGTCAAGGGATGGGGGTTGAGGGCATTGGGTGGGTGGGGAGGATCAGGAGATAATGAACGTGGAATGTTATCTATGTTACTTGACTGTGTGACTATGTGAACTGTTCATTATGGGTGTGATTATGATTGTGGTTGTGCTGACTGGATCGGGTGTCACGTTCCGACACATACATTGGATCGGGTGTCACGTTCTGACATATATATGGGACCGGGTGTCAAGTTCCGACACATATATATTGGATCGGGTGTCGGTTTCGATACACTAATAGTTTGGGTGTGGATTCCATGAGAGAACCATTGGTGATTACTATATTCATATCTCTCTGTCATTGATATTGAGAAATTGTATGTTGCTCCTAAAATGATATTTGAACTATGCATCCGGTATATGTGTGTTTACTGTGTCGTAATTACTTGCCTATATCTCGTTTACTACATGAACTGTGAATGATCAGGCCCAATCGGAATGAGGTCTAACGAGTAGGGACCGAGGGTCCAAGTGTTACTATCAGTTACTTTAGAGAGACTGTCTATGTTCTTTAGCAATAAGAAGTGGGGTAGTGTTCATGATGCAAAAGTAGATAGGTCCTAACTTAGGTAGGGGAATTCATATTCGAAACGGTTAGCGAGCCTGGATAGAATATACTATGTGGTCAAGGGCTGAATTGTGATGAAGATGAAGCAAGGGGATGTCGTGAGTGGTTGGCCGGGTTGGTAGTGATCGCACTCAGGGACTCCTCTATGAGATAGAATGGTTAAGCTATGATCAAGAACAGAGGGAGTAGGGTGATAGAGACGAGGGTTAGAGTCAAGTGTACTAGTATGTTTAAGGTGTACGGGAATGGTAAGGGCAGGTGGACAAAAGTTGAGGAGTGTACTTTCTTATTGCATGTTTCCTGCTGGTTGATTTCTTTATAGTATGCGGTGGGCATCGGGTTGACCGATGATGCATATCAGTACGTATGGTTTGTACTGATACTACTCTTGTTGTGCCTTTTGGGCATAGTCTGGTTGCAGGGTCAGTGATGTTTCATAGGTGAAGACGAAGACAATCTCCAACAGCTTCTATTCTTCCTTCCATGTGGTGGGAGCTGTGTCATTTGTTATTGTGTTTTATGCCTTGTAATCTTAGAAGCTCTTGTACCTGTTTAGACTAGATATCTTGGGGCGTTAATGATTGTACAGATTTAATTTTGATGGTTTAAACTCTTATTTTGATGAAAATATCATGAATTTCCTTTTATCTCCAGTTTTCTTAATCTTCCGCATATTTTAAAACGTTCGGGAATCGAGGGTCCTCCTACTTAGGTGTTAGAGTAGGTACTCGCACGGCCCGGTGGATTGGGTCGTGACAGTTGTATAACGAATACAAATGATACAATTAATGTATCAAATTGTATTTATTTTAGGAGGAGAGATGCGAGCGAGATTGGGCGAGATTGAGAGGGGATGAATACATGTTATATTTCTTGTATCATGAATACAATTGATACAAAATACAAATACAGTTAATACAAATATAAATATTATAATTGTCTGAATATAATTATCCCGTATCATATATTGAATACAATTATATCAATTGTATTAACGAACACAATTTGTGTCGACGAATACAATTGGAAGAATATAAATTGTCATAATACGATTAATACTATTATGTATACAACTGATACATTATACGAAATACAGTTGATATGAAATACAAATATATTTAATACATAATACAAAATACAGTTATCATATTTATGTGAAATATTTTTTAGCTGCAATTGTTTGGGCTGGAGAGAGAGGGGCGAGAGAGAGAGACGGGGAGAGAGACAAGAGAGGGAATTACAAGGTGAGAAACAAATTACCGTCAAACTCTCAGCAAAGTTTGGATAACCAACTAACTAAGCTACTACAATTCCCAAAAAATCAATCATAAGTTTGTGATTTGTTTTTTAGTCCCCCTTAGGACTTTTCACCTTTTTTAAGGAATAACTACATAATTTGACATACTTCACTACTATATATACCATTATTACCTATACTTTCAAAATATTACGTATCTTACCACTAATTAAGAATTTCATATCATATACTGAGGAAGATGCACTTAGATACAAATAATTTTTCTATAAAATACACTAAAATAGGGAAAGAAGCGAGCTAGATTCGTTATGTATCCCAGATATATAGGAGAGTGGCGAGCGAGATGGGAGAGAGGAGAGGGAGGCGAGCAATATTTATTATGTATCTCAGATACATGTGAATCCAGTTAGATACAGTGTATCTAGAATAAATTACACCTAATTTTGACCTCATGTATCTCGAGATATATGTATTTGGATGAATATGAACGTAGCTAGACACACAAAATCATGCAAGATACGTAACATTGCATACTAGAATGTATCTAAGTAATTAGCTCCTAATTAAATTAGTGAGATTTATGTAAGTTCCCCTTTGGGCTTTCGAGGACAAACAAGTTGCACTGCTAATTTTTGAATACAAGATATTCATCCTAGCCACTATGGACGTATTTGCCCAATTGATACATTTGAAGGAATCAATGTTGGACTTATTGGATCCTTAGCAATTTATGCGGTGATTGGTCATTGACGATATTTAGAAAGCCCTTTTTATGAATTTTTTGAGAAGTCAATCGAGGTACGGATGCTTTATTTATCACCAGATAGCGATGAATACTATATGGTAGCGGCATGAAATTCCTTGGCTTTAAATCAGAATATTCAGGATGAACAAGTTGTTCCAGCTCGATACAGGTCAAAAACTCTTGTAGTTTCCTTGTTGACTCGAACTCATAATCTCAAAATTGAAGGTGGCGGATACTTACCATATGAGCAACCTCTCAATCTTGTCATTTTTAAAGAAACTTATTTTTCACCTTCAAACATAAATAGATAAAAATTGAAAAGCATTTTCACTATATATATATCCTCACATTTTAACCAAGTTAAAAAAACAGATTTATAAGTTGGACCCTTTTTTCCCAATAGCAATAAGATGGGCTCACCTTATTAATATGAGGAGAAGATTATCAAATTTCATTGATTTGTGTAATCTGGATTAGATGTGTTTTTTCAATATGAACTAATCCATGCAATAATTGACACTAAGAAGAGTCAACATAAAAAGTGTAAAATTTACTATGAAGGAAAATTTAATTAATGTTGGACTAGACCACAATTAACAAGTCATCAATTTGTATCTACAGTTTTTATTTATATAAATTAAACCTGTGAGATTTTTGAAACTCCATCACAGAAAAAATAATAATCATGAAACTCCATTATTTCATCTTACTCTATGTTGCAACATCAAGTCTCTCTTATTTTGCGCAATCAAAAAATGCTGGTTTTAGCATTGAACTCATTCATCGTGATTCACCAAAATCGCCATTCTATAACCCTGCCTTAAATCAAAGGCAACTAATGTACAACGCGTTACAACATTCCATGAATCGGGCAAGTTTCTTATGGTCTAAATTATCAACTTCTATAATTCCTGATATACACGGAGTATATCTCACAAAAATTTCAATTGGCACTAAACCAAGTGCCAAACTAGTTGCTGTTGACACCGGTAGTGATCTTATATGGATACAATGTGAACCTTGTGTCCATTGCTACGAACAACAAACTCCAATTTTTAATCCACAAAATTCGTCTACGTATAGACCAATTTCTTGTAACTCTACTCAATGCATGAGTCTTCCGGGAGGCTCTTGTTATACGAGGAAAAATACATGTTTATATTCTGCTCGATATAACGATGAATCGTATAGTTATGGTGATCTAGCAAGTGAGACATTCACATTTGACGATGCAACAAATATTACTCGTCCAGTCAGATTGTCTATGTCCAACATAACTTTTGGTTGTGGATGGATGAATGATATCACTACAGTTGATGTTGAACCAGCTGGAATTATTGGTCTTGGAGCTTCACCTTATTCACTTGTGTCCCAAATTAAATCTAAATTTGGGCATAAATTTTCATATTGTTTAGTCCCATTTTTCCAATTAAATGTGTCTAGCAGATTGAATTTTGGTGAAAATGAAGCTTTAATTTCTTCAACTAAGCATATGGTTACAACCCCATTATTTTTAAAACCTCCAAAAGTTTATTATTTCCTAAAGTTATTAGGAATTACCATTGGGAATACAACAATTCGATTTCATAACACATCAAAAAAAGTTAACAAGGGAGGGAAGATTGCTATAGACTCAGGGACAACATTTACTTTTTTACCAACACATATGTATTCAGAGATGGAGACAATAATGGAGCGTGAAATAAAATTGAAGCCTCTAAGAAGAAACACAACACGATTCTTGCAATTGTGCTATCAAGGATTGCGTGTTTCAGATATTCCACCACTGATATTTGAATTTCAAAATGCAAAGTTGGAGTTGGAGGCGTTAAATAGTTTTGTTAATATCGGAAATGACGTTATTTGCCTTGCTTTTGCTCCAGCAAAACATCTGCCTATATTTGGGAATATAGCACAAACAAATTTCTTTGTTGCCTATGATCTTGACAACAAGACTCTTTCTTTTAAACCCCAAATTTGTGCCAAATTGTAACATGTGGGATCTTCCATATTTATATGATTATAAACTATGTTATTGGACTCTTCAATTATCAAATACACTATAAATCATACTCCCTCGTCATGAAGCTACTGCTAGCTGACCCAACAGCCATGATTGTCGTTTAGTTATTTCGATATCTAGTGTAGTATTTTATGAGTTTGGGTATTATTTTATTTCAGTGGACAAGTGTTTTGTAATTTCTTTCTTCTTATTTATTATTGTTGGCTGTTTTGCCCGCTTCATAATTTTGCTAATGTCGTTCTTTATTTATTTAACCAAAAAATTCATTAATGTTTTATTGGATATTAAATCTTTCAATTTGATTTATTTTGTTTACTTGTATTGCAAAGTGATTTACATATAAGTTGAAATTGGCCAATCTTTCCGTCGGTTTTTCAAGCCTCCATATTATAAATTTAGTCTAAGTTCATATATTTTATTTGTTAAAATTGGCTGATTAAGAAATTACCGTCGATTTTCAAGGCCTCCCATGTTAATAAGACGGGTTTTATTTTGAAGTTTTTATTCATATTTATTTACTACTAACACTTTTACTAAGTGTCTTTACAGTACCCGGAGTTGCTTCCCATTGAAGCTATTCGAATGGAGTTCGAATTATATTTTTTATTCACTATTGTGTATATTATCGATGTTAGGCAAACCTTAGGCCGTTTTTGATATTATTGCTTTGTTTTATTACTTGTGTATATCGTATATTTGTTTTACTTGTATATTGTTTTATTTCCTCTTCAATTTATAAAAAAAAATGAATTCAGCCGGGACCCACAATTGTGGATTTCGAAGGATGTCTAATACCTTCCCTTCGGAATAACTTGAACCCTTACCTAGAATCTAATGGTTTCGTAGATTGTTTAATTGCTTTCCTAGTTTTTCCTAAAATTAGGTGGTGATTCCTTTAAAATTCCTTTATTCTTTAAAATTCTTTTAAACTCGATTTAATTGATTATTTTTTTAGTCACCGTGACGTTTTGCCCTATTTGAATAAAGTAAGGATGTAAACAATTATATCCTCAATTTATTAATATTAAGTTAATGTCTTTAAAAAATGTAGTAAGTAAAAATATTTGGAATCCTATCAATAAATAGGGGTAAAATGGTAAAATCACTATAGCAATCAATATTTTCTTAATAGGTATGTCAAGTCAAAATTTGACAAATAAAAAGGGATAGAGGGAGTATGAAATTTTTACAAACTTGCTGAAAGTTTTCTAATTGTCCAATTTGAGACTTAATTATCCCAAAATTTAATACTCGCAACAATAGTTGTCCACAAACATACTACTCCATATAAGCAAATTAATTACATTAATTGTCTCACTACTCATTGATTCTTGATTAATTTAGCAAACACACATATGGCCCAATTTAATATACTAATGGAAAAGGGTCTAATATATCCTTCAACTTTACTATTTAAAGCTGATATATTCTTCAATATTAAAGTGGCTCATATATACTCCTACAGTTATACAAATGACTCACATATACTCTTTTCCTCTAACGGAAGAGAAAAAATTAATTTTAAAAAAAAAATATAATTCATATGGAGGTATATAAATTTGAT
The DNA here is from genome assembly GCA_029582245.1 of Solanum etuberosum. Taxonomy (NCBI): domain Eukaryota; kingdom Viridiplantae; phylum Streptophyta; class Magnoliopsida; order Solanales; family Solanaceae; genus Solanum; species Solanum etuberosum. The sequence continues at coordinate 29,616 of JAJONR010007478.1, forward strand.
CCCCTCATACATATTTTTTCACTTTTTTATTTCAATGACTAATTTAAATTTATTATTTTGACGGTCAAATTTATTTATGTTTCACTAATTTTCTTGTAAAATTTATTATGGATGCCCCAATTATTTTTTTACAAATACAAAAACTGAATTACAATATAGCCACCAAAAAATAGTTTTAAATTATAATATAGTCACAAAAACAGTTTTAATTATTTTCTTTACACTAAATAATTGGAGGAAGGGGGAGATAAGAATAAGAAACTCAAATAATGATAATCAAAGAAGTTAAAAAATAATTTATGTATGAAAATAATTAAAATATACCTTGAACTTTCCTAGAAGGATCATATATATCCCTACATGATTTTATTTTTTAAATAATTTAAAATTAATTTTTTCACGTCCGTTAGATGAAGGATATATGTGGGATAGAAAAGTTGTTTCCACTAGACTCAAAAAGTGTAATCAAAACATACTCCAAAGAAAAAGGCGGAACCCATCGACAGTCCCTTAAAGTTGGCACAAATTTTCACTTAGACACATCAAGTATGCTTTGTTCATTTTAAACACCTCAAGTAGGGCCCTGCTATGTCATTTTGATCCTTTTCTGACAATCAGCTAAAATTACAAAGTGTGTAATACACTTGCGGATGACATGGCATGATGACTAATTAGAAGTTGACATGTGTCATTTGAGTGTAAAATATAATAATTTTAAAATAAATTATTAAAAAAACAACTAATTTTCAATAAAATAAATAAATAAAATTACCTATTTTCTACCACTCCCAACCCCACCGTACATCACCCCGCCCCCATCCCATCAACCTTACTTCCGTCATTTTTGCTTTATCCTTCCATTTTTACAAAAAAAAAAATCATTAGATTTTAATTTTTTTTTCTTTTTTCGTTGTAAATTTGATTTTGAGAACCATTTTATCGCTAGTGAGGTGAGGTTCCGACAAATATGACATTCTTCTTCTATTTTTTTTTTTTGAAAAAAAAAAGTGTGTTTTGTTCTAATAAATGTTTTCAAAATTAGTGTGATGATTTGTTAAAAATTTGTTCTTGTAAATGTTTTTAAAATTAGTGTGATAATTTTTTTTTATTTTTTTCTTCATATTTTGTAAGGTTTTTCATCATGATTTTTCATGGTGGAAGGTGGAATAAGTGGTAGGGATAAAAAGTGAAGAAGGAGGAAGAAAATAAAATAAAAATTCAAAAAAAACACTCCTCACGCGCTCAAAATGAGTGCAGCACATGCAATGTGTCAAGTCAGTAGAAAGTGTCAAAATGACACAGCGGGACTCAACATGAGGTGTCTAAAATGAATAAAGCTTAGTTAAAGTGTCTAAGCGAAAAATTAGTGTCAACTTTAGGGGCTGGATTATAACAACATCACAATGTATAACATAATACATAGAGCAAATTAAGCAACATGTTGATAATAGTAAAAGAAAAAAGAATAAAAGAGTGACAACACTCAAAAACAAAAGAAAAAAACCTTAGTGCACAATACTTCATTAATTATCATTGATCTCTTATAAAATATAGGAGTATTATTACATGAAAAGTGATTATTAAAACTTAAAAAGTACAAACATATATACATATATAGGGCTAAGGGTATTACCCTAGTCGTTCGTTTTAATCAAAGATACTATGACATTTGTGAAAATATTCTTCTCTTTGGCCATAATATTGGCATAAATGTTCTACACTTATTAAACACAACATCCATCAATTTATCATCATCACCAAAATGCCTAACAAGTAAAGGTTGACCAACAACTCTTACACATGTGCCTCATTGTAACCTCCACAACAAGAATCCATTTGATGTTCTAAAGTTTTCAAGAGAAAAAGATCCCTCCTTCTCAACTATATACTTTATTTCTGGACAGTACAACGGAACGTTGAATGAATCCTTTTTTTCTTCTTCTATCGATTCCTGTATTTAATTTATAGTCATAGAAATGTCATGACATATGTTCAAAATTTCAATATGAATACTAATTTGATTTTACGTACCTCTGTAATCAAGTCTTTGAGCGCGCGATGGCCAAAGGCTCCAACATAAAGCGACACACATTGCTTAAGTGATGCTCATTTTCTCTACCAGGCATGGTTAATATCATACGTCCACCTTTCACGAAATCTTCTGAGCGATACTTGAGAAAAGTCACAAAATCTCTTTCATCTTGGAATACGCTTTGAGGACGCTTGATGGGCTTGTACTTGCTGCATAAATAGTCCCTTTGTTATTCTCAATTCCATCAGGCACCTATATATCATCCAAAACGTACCTAAAGTCAACTATCTGAAATAAGTAATGTATCATTTTCTTTCTAAATTAAATATGATAACAACATATATACCAGTCTAGTTTCACAAGTGGAATATGAGGAGTGAGTTTGATAAATAAAATGCATTTACTTTATATATACAATATAATTAGACATCTATACATGTGAATGTGTGTGCCTGAAATGCCTGAAACATATCTAAGAAAGCCAGTGAAGACTGTAAGAAGAGTGAACAAGATGTAATTTTTTGGAAGAAAAAAGTCTAGTATAGAATGAACCAGCAACTCCCGCGACAAAGCAATTTGGAGGATCAAATAATCCATCTCTTGATCTCATATTCTGTTTTTTTTTTCAAATCTTCGTGGAATGTTGGCAACAATCGAAAAATGGTATTAAAATCATTGCCACGAAGATCATTAAAAAAAACATGAAATTCCGGTAATTGTTGGCCATTGCTTGTACATTCTTCACGAATAGTTTGAATGAGTTGGGAAATTGGCAAGAAAGTGTTAGGTCCAGAGGAACCACCTAACTCCGCAATGCATATAGTGTCTCCCGTAGAAAGGATGCGGTACAAAGCAGATATAGCTTCGTCTGTTATTGACTTTGTCATGAGAATCACCTTTTGCTGGACATATATGATTCAAGGGTAAATTATCAAAATTTGAATATCTTGTGCTTGAGTTTTTTTTAATCTAACACAATTCATTTGATTTACGAAAATTTAAAAGTTGTGTGATGATACCTGAAAGAGAGAATCTTTTGCATAGCTAGAGTCTCCAATTCCTTCAGTCATGTGAAGAACATTAGCAACATCCATCTTTTTAGATAAGAGTTAATTAGTTTATAATAAGGTGTTAGGGGAAATTCAAAATTAGGTGATTCAATATATTGCAACATATTGGTATAATGTGACATTTGTTATTTTGGCTTAGATTTTTTAGGATCTATATCGTAATTTTTCCTGTAGTCTACAACATTGCCTAGTCCTATAAAATGAAAGTCCTTCCTTTTAATTCTTATAACTAGGCAATGTTGTAGGCCGTAAAAATTGACAAGTGCATTCCATACCTATAAATTTGAAATACACCAAACTTTTATTCTTTTATTCTGTGGTTGAAAATTACACCAAACTAAAACACACGCCAAAAATACAAGGACAAGTGAAGAAAATAATGTTTTAATTTCTTCAATTAAGCATATGGTTACAACCCCATTATTTTTAAAACCTCCAAAAGTTTATTATTTCCTAAAGTTATTAGGAATTTCCATTGGGAATACAACAATTCGATTTCATAACTCATCAAAAAATGTTCACAAGGGAGGGAAGATTGCTATAGACTTGGGGACCGCATTTATGATCTTGACAAGAAGACTGTTTCTTTTAAACCCCAAATTGTAACAAAGTTATCCCAAAGTTTAATACTCCTTCCGTCTACATTTAATTGATATAATTTCCTTTTTTAGAGTTAAACTATAAGAATTTTGATTAATATTTTATAATGTATTTTTTTAATAATATTAATATGCAAAAAATTGCAATTTATAGTACTTTTCATATAGTTTTTGAATATCTAAATTTTTTGTTTAAAATATCAAATTAATATAATCTAATTTAACTTTAAAAATTAGACAAATTGACTTTTAAAAAAAACAACATAACAAATAAAGTAAACGAGATAGTAACAACATCAATAACTTTGATAATTACTCCCCAAAAGGAAAAGTACACAAATTAATTACATTAATTGACTCAATCATTGACTAATTTCGCAAACATCCATGCAGCCTAACGTAATTACTCCCTCTGCTCCTATTTATTTATGTCCTTAATTACTTATTCAATTTTTCTTTTTTACTTGTTCATTTTGACAAATCAAGAAAGGACAATTATCTATTATGCCCTCAATTAATTCATTTTGAAAAGGGTAGAATTTCTTGAAAATCTTATATTTTTAATCATCCCCTTCATAATTAATATGGGTAAAATTGTGAACTTATTATGTCAATCATTATTTTCTTATTAGGTGTGTTAATTTAAAAATGGACAAGTAATTAGGGACAAATAAAGTATATATCACCATTTTAAATTTTACGTCCTTTAAGAAACTAGGTAAGTTTACTATTATACTCTTACTTAGTGTTCTATTGAAGTCAAATTTTCAATTAATAAATATAAATTAATTTATTTTGATTAATTAAATTGATCAATGAATATGAATTAATCATTTAACTCTCAAGGATAAAATAGGAAAAATAGTATCATTTATGTAGTGATTTTGTGAAAGGACAAATATTAAAAACCATCTATTTTTAATAAGGACAACATATAAACAGAAATGAAGAGAGTAATTACTAGGCCTGTTCATATCTTTTTTTTCCACACATAACGTCAACATGATAATAACTATGAATTAATCGTCTATGATATCTTGTCAATATATGATATTCCGTCATATGTGAGTAATATCATAGATGACTCGGATGTCTTTTTTTAAGGAATGCACCAATCTTCTAAGAAACTATATTATTATATGATTTCTACATCATAGAGATTTGATTAGTCTTCTTTTGAAGGAATGAATATGTCATCTATGATACTATGTCGATATATAATATCATAAAGTGTTATTTTTGAAAGAATAAATTATCAATCCTTTATAATACCTTGTCAATATATAATAATATAGAGAAAACATATAAAAATCTCTTTGAACTTGACAGGACAATTTACTTTAGCAATTAAACTAGACGGGTGTTTAAATATTCTCTTAGACATCTTTCAACTGAATTAAGTACCACCTTATATATACACTACAAGTTTCATGGATGGAAGGTGATATACACACGCGCCACATGACACGTTGACAACATGTCAGATAGTGAGCGAATTTAGTTTTTTTCATTTTTTTCTTTTGCTAATCAACATGGGTAATTGGAAATACAACTGTATAAAGAAAAAAGAAAGCAAAAATAAAAGAAAAGAAGTTGAATGAGCAAAAAGAATAATGAGTAATTTTCCGGCCATCGGAGATTTATGTTATCTTTTGGAAGCAGGTAACTTTTTGTTTATTACATGGGTTTGATATTTGTGAATACAAAATAGAAGATTGTTTTCAGTGAAAATTAGAATTGTGAAAAACACTGTGTGTTCGAAAAGAATTTCATGCTTCCTCTTTTCGAGTCAGTGAAGGGCAGCCGGTGACTGTTTCAACAGCAATCGCCGGAGTTATTGTAGTCATATTAGGCTAAAAAAGGACAAATCTGAAGGTTTTCAAACCTTTCACATGCCGGCAGAGGTTCGCCTGAACAATAAAAAGAAAGAAAAGAGGAAGAATGGAAGAAAGTCGGGGAAAAGTATCTGACCGGCGTTTTGTCCATGGGTGCCGGCGTGGTGAAATATTTTTAGCGAGATCTGATGGTCTCACGATGGCTGATCTCTCGCGAAGCTTTAGCAGTGATGAATGAGGAACAAAAGGGGTTGGCCGGTAGGGTGAGGTCTGTCGTGGTTGAGCTTCATTGAATTCACTAATTAAAAATGTCTTAGGTAGTTGACAGGTCTGGCCGGCGGTGGTATAGAGAAAGAGCCAAGGTCGCAAAAAGAAGACAAAGTGGGACCCACTTACTTTTGACTGTTTACGCGCGGATAACTTTTTTATTTGCCACGTCAGCTGCTAAGGGTTATTTAAACACCCGCATAGATAAAGTGCTAAATAAGTTCAAAAGGGTTTTTATAGATGACTGAATAGTAGTGTTTTTTTAATAGGAATAATACATACCACATGGACATCATAGTACATTGCAATTGTATACTTCAATTGCTACTAATTTGGTATACTATGTACTAGCGAATAAGTTGGTTTTTGAGATGTAAAAAATTAAAAGGAGAAAGAAGCTCAAAATACTTAAGAGAAGACAAATAATGATAGGAAAAATAGTAAGATAATCAAAGCAAAAAAATAATAACATATTCAGTGTAATTTTATAAGTGGAGTTTGGAAAGAATATATGACATACGTATACTTTACTCTTATCTTTATGGGGTAGAGAAATTGTTTCCAATAAACTCTCGGCTTAAAAGAATGTAATCAAACATGCTTGAAAGAAGAAGAAAAAAGGACATCACAATATATAACAGGATACACAGAGCAAATGAAACAACATGATATATAATAGTAAAAATAAACTAACCCTTACATCTAGCTCCCACGTAAAAGAGTGACAACACTCGAATGCAATAGAAGAAAACCTTAATGCACAACTACTACATTAATTATCTTTGATCTCGAGTATTATTACATGACAAGTGATTATTAAGACTTAATCAAAGAGACTATAACATTTGTGAAAATATTCTTCTCTTTGGCCATAATATTGGCATAAATGTCTCTACACTTATTAAACACAACATCCATCAATTTATTATCATCACCAAAATGCCTAACGAGTAAAGGTTGAGCAAAAGCTCTTACACTCTGTGCCTCATTGTAACCTTCACAAGAATCCTGGTGTTCTAAAGTTTTCAAGAGGCCAATGGTGAAAGATCCCTCCTTCTCAACTATATACTTTATTTCTGCAGGAGATGGACAGTACACCGGAACATTGAATAAATCCACTTTCTCTTCTTCTATCGATTCCTGTATTTAATTTATAGTCGTAAAAATGTCATGACATATGTTTAAAATTACAAATCTCAACATGACTAATTTGGTTTTACGTACCTCTGTAACCAAGTCTTTGAGCGCGATGGCAAAAGGCTCCAACATAAAGTGACACACATTGCTTAAGTGATGCTCATTTTCTCTACCAAGCATGGTTAATACCATACGTCCAACTTTCACCAATTCTTCTGAGCGATACTTGAGAAAAGTCGCAAAATCTCTTTCATATTGCTTGGAATATGCTTTGAGGACGCTTGATGGGCTTGTACTTGCTGCATAAATAGTCCCTTTGTTATTCTCAATTCCATCAGGCACCTATATATCATCCAAAGTGTATCTAGAGTCAGCTACCTGATAAGTATTATATCATTTTCTTTTTAAATTAAATACGATAACAACATATATATAAACACCTAACACCAGTCTACTTTCACAAGTGGAATATGAGGAGTGAGCTCGATAAATAAAAATGCATTTAGTGCTTGATATTTAAACTTGGAATCTCAGTTACTTTTATATATATATATATATATATATATATAATGTAATTAAAAATCTATTCATGTGTGTGCATGAAACATACCTAGGTGTGACAAATGGGTGGGTTGGGTTAAATTTAGGCGAGTTACAATAGGTTAAGATAATAATTAGGTCAAGACCCAACTCAACCCAATTTTTACTAACCTTAATTATTGTATTTGTTCTTTTAAACTATTTTAGTACCTAATAAAATTATTTTTTCTTTTTTATAACTATACATAACATATCCAATTGAAAAAAAAATGTTTTTAAGAAATATTTTGATAAGATTTGTCATAAGCCAATTCGGGTTATATATCAACCCATTTTTAATGGGTTGAATTAAAATGGGCTGAGCTAATAAATGGGCGGGTGAATAACCAACCCAAACTTAATCAGGTTGGGCGGACTGGACGGGTTGAGTGACCCCTAAGCATACCTGAGAAAGCCAGTGAAGACTGTAAGAAGAGTGGACAAAATGTAGTTTTTTGGAAGGAAAAAGTCTAGTATAGAATGAACCAGCAACTCCCGCAACAAAGCAATTTGGAGGATCAAATAATTCATCTCTTGATCTCATATTTTTTTTCCAAATATTCGTGGAATGTTGGCAACAATCGAAAAATGGTAGGAAAATCATTGTCAGGAAGATCATTCAAGAAAACATGAAATTCCGGCAATTGTTGGCCATTGCTTGTACATTCTTCTCGAATAGTTTGAATGAGTTGGGAAATTGGCAAGAAAGTGTTAGGTCCAGAGGAACAACCTAACTCCGCAATGCATATAGTGTCTCCCGTAGAAAGGATGCGGTACAAAGCAGATATAGCTTCGTATGTTATTGACTTTGTCATGAGTATAACCTTTTGCTGGACATAATTCAAAGGTAAATTATCAAAATTTGAATATTTTTTTGCTTGAGTTTTTTTAATTCTATCGCAATTCATTTGATTTACGAAAATTAAAAAGTTGTATAATGATACCTGAAACAGAGAATTTTTTGTATAACTAGAGTCTCCAATTCCTTCAGTCATGTGAAGAACATTAGCAACTTCCATCTTTTCTTCTCTTGGATTTCTTTGTGGATAGGAGTTAGTTTATATTGTGCATTCAATATGTGTGTTTGGTATATATGATGTAATGTGGCGCTTGTTCTTTTGACTTAGATTTTGTAGGGTTCATATAATGATTTAAGAAAGTTATTTTTCTTCCTTTTGTCAGAGATTTCTAATGTAATAAATACAAAAGATTTGATAGCTCTAAAGTTAGATTTTGGGGGCCGTAAAAATTGTCAAGTACATTTCATTCCTATAAATTTGAATTACACCAAACTTTTTTTGTTGTTGTTGGTTGAAAATTACATCAAACTAAGTAGGCATTTGATAATTTTTCATCTATATTGATTGAACAAGACTCACCACAATGGTTTTGTAATAATTTATTATGTAATTTTATAAATTTTTGTTTATTCGTAAGATTGAATAAATAATTGAGATTATTTTAATAGTTTTACAACTTATGAAATTTTTATGTTTATGAGAAAATATACAACACAAAAACTTCAAATTGCATGTCCAAATAAAAACTTTAACTCCATTTCATGATTTCATATTATAATTTTATATCGCATTAACAAACAAGCATAAAGACGCGAAAAATACAAGGACAAGTGGAGCTCTCTCTCCACATATATAAATTGAAAAAACTAACTAAAGAGAGAAAATTGTTGGCAGTTTTTGCCTTCAAAATAATATCCGTCCTAACTTATATGAAGTTATTCGACTAAATAATATTTTCCGCTCATAATTTTCGAAAAATTTAATTTATGATCTAAATATAATAATAAATATTTAAAAGAATCAGAGTTTGTGCAATACTAAAGTCTTGCTTTAACAGGAAGAGTTTTATCTCAATACTTTTAGATTTTTGTACAAATCTATGTTATTGACGACATAACTTATAAAATATTATTATAGGAAAATATAAATTTATATTCCATAGATAAATCATTTATTATTTTGGTTTCAGGATTATTTTTGTCCACTTATTTTTTACTTAAAGTATTTAAGGACAAAACTTAAAATCATCAAAGTGAATCTAAGAAAAAATATTTCCAAAATCTAAATATCAGAAGTAGTAATTAATGAAAAAGAAAATAACTTCTCCTTTAACAAATATATCACGAATCTTAGAGAAAAAGAGATGGTGGAAAATATTATATTTATATCACCAACTTCAAGTAGTAGTGAATCAAAAGAAAGAAAAGATACTCAATTACATAATTTTCTTCCTTAATTAAATTTCATCTTTTAGTAAATTTTGCATTTCATAAGGGAAAACCTCAAATATGTCATTAAATTTTAAGAAAATATTTATTTATGTCATTTGTTAAAAGTTTGACTCATTTATATCATTTTCATTTAAGAAAAGACTCATTCATGTCATTATCATGAATAAGCCAAACTTTTAACAGATGATACACATGAGCCAAATTTTTAACAGATGATAAACGGATATTTTCTCAAAATTTGACAGCATACGAAAATTTTCAAAAAAACAAAAATGTCACTTTGAAAAAATAAATAAATAGGCAACTGTTATACCCAGATCACCAACTTTTTGGACATATAAAATTATATTCATGTTCCAAAGTCCAAACTGGATCATCATCATTGTTACATTTTAAATAGCCATGATGGAAAATTGTTTAAAATATGGGTATATATATATATTAAGTTTGTAGACGATGGAATATAAATAACCGCATAAAATAAAATTAGCTATTAAATAAAAATTGAGGTATCCTCCAAAAAATTAAAAAAAAGAAAATTATCAAGGGGTCATGCCCTAAAAGACAAAACCTCATGGGAAGAAAAGAAAATGATACTAACTTATAAAAACTTAGACCCAATTAAAGCCGCTCCATAGAGCATAAAAAGTGAAACATTTTCAAGGTGGAACCAAGAATTAGACAGCAGTAGCTCTGGAATTTCAGTTGCAGATTCTTTTACAAGTAAGCCTAATTTCTCTCGATGTTATTTGCCTAATTTTTTTTGTTATTAAAACCCTTTAGGTTACTTGGCAGTGTGTAAAAGTATGTATGGTGTTCTGGTTTTTTGAATTGGCAGTGGGTATAGGTTCTTGTATTTGTATTTGGGCTGCTTTCTGTTGATATAGTAAGTTAAGATGAGGAATGCCAAACACTGAGATTAAAGTGAAAAATGCCAAAGGGGTAAATTTTTATGGATGGGAAGTGAAAATCTTTGCTTAAAGAAGTTAGTGGAAGGAGAGTGTGTGTTAGATGGTGTTGTAGACTTGTAGTTCTTGCATCTTCCAGCTTAAAAAGCTAAATTGTGTTCTTCATGCAATTCTCGCATAAAACATTAAGGGTGTGTTCGCTATGGAGGATTGGTCAAACTTTCGGAAAAATATTTTATTTAGGAAAATAAGTTGGGATAACAAGTTGTACAAGTCCTCGGCACCCTCCAACACACCTCATCTTCACCATCACCCCCGTAGCCCCCATCCCACTTTTCATAGTATTTGTTTAGATTATATATAAATGATTTTTGGATAATATTTTTTGCATACATACCGAACACAAGAAAATAAGTAAGAAACCCACTTATTTTTGTGGAGAACATTTTCTAATAATACATTTTCCTTCATAACGAAAACACCCTAAAACTAAAGTGGTTAATTCTTGCCGAATATTATGTTATTATCACATCGAACGTTCTTTTTTCATCTGGGGCATTTCACTTTAGCTTATGTTTAACTTTTTTTGGCTTTTGGAATTGCTTCCAGCTCAAAATGGGCAGACTGAGGTGGACAGGAGTTTCCCCAAAATCTATCATTCAAATTGCTTTGGTAATATTATTGAAAACTGCTGCAATGTTGTTCAATTTACAAGTTATATTTCAGAGAAGTGGTAATATTGTTCCTGAACTCTTTTTCTCCATTTCCAGTCACAGCACTCAGTTTCTGCAAATTCAATGATCAATAAAGGGAATGTGTGTTCACATGTTTCAGAATATCTACCTACATTACTTAAAAATCGATGTAAGAGGCTTAACTTGAACTGTAACTTGTGAGATTGAACTCTTTTCTGTGTATCAAACTCTGCAGTTCTAAGGATTCTTTGCCATGACTCATGAGCTACTTGTCATTAATTCAGCTCAACTTTGTGCCCTTAGTTGTTAGTTAGGTTAATTGGGCATTGGTTATGGTGTGAGAAGGTACAAAAATTTAAACTTTACCTTCATTGAGTAGTGGTAACATAACGAGGTAATAATATCTCAGATTTGTTACAAGCTTCATTGATGTGGACAATTTTCAGAAAGGTCAGGATGGTCTAACTAATTTGTGTACATTAAACAGTCCTCCAAAAAGCAGTTTACCTAATTTGACACCAATTATAGAAGAGGTGGCAGATACTTGTTACAGAATAGGTGGAAAACGTGTTTCTTAAAGCTTTTGTTTAATGGGCAGAGCCAGTGTAAGCAATTTCAGAAGGTGTATTAGGACCATATATTATCTCTGTCGCTTGAGAAGCAGGAGGAGGGGATAGATGCCAGGGTTGCATAGGGGTAAAATTGTTATCCTAAGACTATAAAGCAAAATCATGTCACCAGCTGTCGTGGTAGGTGCATAGTCACCTAGACAGAATAGAGGGATTGCACAACCTGCAATAATGGCTGATGCACTGGCTTAGTGCATAAATTTATAAAATCTTTAATTAATTATTAAAAAGATATCCATGCTAAGGATAAAACCATACCACTGCATTAGTTAATGTACTTCCTCTGTTCAATTTTAAAAATAACAGTTTCAAAAATTTACTTTCTCTGTTTTGTAATGTAATCATCTGTTTCTTTGCCTATCCAACTAGTCTCAATATAACCATACCACGTCTATGTTGCATATTTTACTGGT
>JAJONR010007479.1:0-30369 GCA_029582245.1 Solanum etuberosum
CTTCTTCTTCTTCATCTTCTTCTTCTTCTTCTTCTTCTTCTTCTTCTTCTTCTTCTTCTTCTTCTTCTTCTTCTTCTTCTTCTTCTTCTTCTTCTTCTTCTTCTTCTTCTTCTTCTTCTTCTTCTTCTTCTTCTTCTGCTTCGTTCTTGCTTGCTTGCTTTCTTCCCATTCTCTTCATCTTTTTCTTTTTCTTCTTGTTCGTACATTGTTGCTCTTGGCTGGTATTCCTTGTGCTTCTTCTTCTTGAATATGATTTAGCTAATCAGTGGACCGGATTTCATTCCATATCAATTGACATTACTTCATAAGTGATTGTGTTCACACACCATTGTTTGGTAAGTAAAATTAATAGTTCTTTGAATGATTCATCATCATCTGGGTATACCGGCAATTTTTTCAATAATTTACATTCGCGTTTCCAACAAATGATTATATCTATTGCAACAGTTGACTCGTGTTGAATAAGTCAGATATTGGAATAGATGATAGTCTTATGTTGCAACAGAAAGGTTATATGTTGCAACATATGACCTACATGTTGCAACAGACTAGTCCTATGTTGCAACATATGACTTTTCTCTTGGAGATGTCGCAACAGAATAGCCATATGTTGCAACATATGATTTATCACTGCAACAGAATAGTCATATGTTGCAACATATAACTTACATATGTTGCAACATATAACTTACACATGTTGCAGCATATGATTTATGTGTTGCAACAAAATAGTTATATGTAGCAACATATGACTTACATGTAGCAACAAAATAGTCATGTGTTGCAACATATAACTTACGCATGTTGCAACACGTGATTTATGTGTCGCAACAGAATAGTTATATGTAGCAACATATGACTTTTATGTCGCAACAGAATGGTCATATGATGGAACATATTACTTACATGTTCCAACATAATATTCATATGTTGCACCAGATGACTTGCACCTCTTCCAACATGTGATTTATGTGTCGCAACTGAATACATATATGTAGCAACATATGACTTATATGTCACAATAAAATGGTCAGCTGTTGGAACATTCGACTTACATGCTGCAACAGAATAGTCATATGTTGCACCAGATGACTTGCACCTCTTCCAACATGTGATTTACTGTGTCGCAACAGAATATCTATATGTAGCAATATATGACTTATATGTCACAACAGAATGTTCATATGTTGGACCATATGATTTACATGTTCCAACAAAATAGTCATATGTTTCACCAGATGACTTGCACCTCTTCAAACAAGTGATTTATCTTTCGCAACATAATAGACATGTGTAGCAACATATGACTTCTATGTCGCAACAGACTAGTCACATGTTGCCACATAAGACTCATATGTTGCAACAGATGATGAAGTTATATTCTATCAATTAGTACTAATTATTTTTTGAATTAATTTCTTCAGCTAGAATAAATGTAGGGATTATTCATAGGGGTTGATTGTTGCGGTGAATGGATCGAGAGGAAAAATCGATATATTTAGCGTTGGAAGGATGGTAAGAAATAGTCTGTAGGGATGGCTGTCGTAAGAAATATTTTGTATGATAATTTTGTGAATTTATTCATCTATAGTTGTGGACTCAATTGTCAATTGAAAGATCTTATCATCAGTTATATTCCTAGTTTTTTTCATAATGAAAAGGTCTTACCTTTTAAAATAACTGATTAGCCTAGTTTGCTTGTTTATTTAGGAGGAGTAGTGAGGCCCATATTAAGAGCCTACTTGGTTGAAAATCCTATCGAGGAGAATCATAAGCTAGAAAAAGACCAACACGATATGTTAAATGATGAATTTGATGTTATGGACATGAATAATCACGATGATGAAATCGGAGGAGATGAAGTGTCGGGCCTTGGGAGCAATAATCCTCCTACACCTATTATTGGGAGCAACAATCCAACTTCTTCTCAATCATCACGTGTGAATAATGTTCAAGATGATGAAACCGGTTTTTATAAGGGAAATGGCATTCAAGAACAAGGAAGAACTAGTAAATTCATTGAAAATTGTTTGCTTAAAAAAAGACTTTAGACTGAAAAAGGTGATCAATTCTCGTAATGTGTATTCTTTTAAATGTTCATATCTGTAGTGCGATTGGTGGTTGAGAGCTGTGAAATTTACAAGTAGCGATAGGTTTGTCATTAGAATCTATGAAAAGTACCATACATGTGGTTCAAAGTATCTTACGAGCCATAATCTGCATGCCACGGTAAAATTCATAGGTAAATACTTTGAAAATAGGTTTGCCAATGGTAAAGACCGATCCACAAGATACATGTCAAATCAACTCCGCACAGAATTGGGTTATAAGGTAAGTTGTTGGAAAATTTATAAGGGCATGGAGAATGTTAAGTCTTCGGTTAGGGGAACACATGAGCACGGGTATGCAGTGCTTAATGCGTACCGTTATATGCTTGAAATTGCAAATCCAGGAAGCAAGATGGCATTGTCGCTTGATGAAAATAGGAGGTTCAAGTACTTCTTTGTATCATATGCCGCTTGGATGATTGGTTTTCAACAAATGAGAAAAGTAATAGCCGTTGATGGGACATTCCTGAGGATAAAGTATGAAGGAGTTTTGCTATCGGCGGTGGCACAAGATGTTGAGAATCATATATTTCTAGTGGTTTTTTGTTTGGTGGACAAGGAATGTGATGCCTCATATAAATATTTTTTTGAACATATGAGAAGCTATGTAGATGATACTGATGAGTTGTGCATTATTTCTGATAGGCACCCAAGTATTCGAAAGATGGTTTCAACTATCTACTCTGCATCTCATTATGGTTGTTGCATGAGACACCTTGGGGAAAATATTCGAAATAACTTTCATAATTCAAAGGTAGTATCCCATTTTTATAAAGCAGCAAAGGCGTACGATAGATGTGAGTTCAATGACCATTTCAATCAAATAAGAAATTTGGTACCAAAGGCGGTTGAAACTCTTGAATGTATTGGATTCCACACATGGAGCAAGGCATTTTGCCCGGGAAACAGGTACATTATTGTCTATACTATCTTGTTTGAGTTTATTGTAATTTTATGTTTTTTGATTGATTTTTTCTATTGTGTAGATATAACATTATGACGTCAAACATCGCAAAGTCGGTGAATGTTATGTTTGATGTTGAAAGAGAATTTCCCATTATCGCTCTATTTGATGAAATAAACAGGATATTTGCAGTTTTATTTCACCATAGGCGTATGGAGCTGGTGAACTCTGCAAATAGATTTGTTCCTTCAATTGAAAATGACATATCAAAGTATGTCAACTCGGACAACAAGTTATTGGCTCATCAAATTGCTAATTACAAGTGAAGTGTCATTGGTCATGGTGATGTTGCTATGGTGGATTTACAAAGAAGAACTTGTACTTGGAGAATTTTTGACTTGGACAAAATTCCTTGTCCACATGTCATGGTAGCGCTTCGATCCCAATATGGTTCCGAATTGTAAATCATATTTATGAGTACTCATCTCCATATTATTCAGTGGAAAAATACATAATTGCATATTATGAGAAAATTCCTTTGGATATCTTAGAGAGAAATACCTCCTCCATATGTTGATCCAAGCAAGCCTGGAAGAAGGAGATATAAGAGATGGCGTGGAGTTGGTGAATTATTTCCAACAAGAAAAAAATAATTGTTTTGTATGTAAAGACTTTGGCCACAAAAGAACCGAAATGCTCCATAAGTATTGTTAAATTTTAATGAATGTTCTTTTTTATTTGAGGATGATGTATCTTATCTTAATTTGATTCAACTTATGTTATTTATATCAAATGTGTGATTTATTTTGAACTGATGCATCTTTAAAACATAATTGTGCATCTGTTACAACATATGTCAATTATGTGTTACTACTTACAATAGAATATTGCATCTGTTCCAACAAATGTTAGTTGTGTGTTAGTTCCTACAACATAATTGTGCATCTGTTCCAACATATGTCAATTATCTGTTAGATCTTACAACAGAAGATTGCATATGTTCCAACATATTTCAATTATGTGTTACAACTACAACATAATAACGCATATGTTCCAACAGAGTAGGCATATGTTGCAACATATGTCTATTCTGTAGATATTTTCACTAAATAATAATTATGTGTTAAGTGAAAAATCAATCACGTACTGTCATAGGAACAACTTTCAAGAAAAATGTTATCATCATAGGAACATAATTACAACTCTTCATATTCTACCCCTTTTTCAAAAAAAAGTTTGTTGCATTTGAAAAGTCAAAAGTTGCAACTTCTTGTTTAGAAGGTGCAACTCTTCTTCAGAAGTTGCAAATTTTCACATTCCTTATAAGAGAAAAGACAATACTTTTGCTGGGGAGGAAGAGGAAATTTTAAAAAATGACTAGGAGGATTGAAAAATGAAAATTTACAAACTACATTGAATCCCTTCTGAGGTGTCTACTTATTGATATCGTTAAAATAATTGCTTACGGCTCCTTCAAAGATTTAATGAATGTTAAATTAAGGTATGTATGTATATAAATTAATTTTAGCCTCTCTTTAAATTTTATTTCCTAACTGTTTGATTTGATTTCTCAGTTCTAGGGTCCTTAATCAAGTTCGTAATGAACCTTCTGTATTTCAAAAGGTAACGTTGGTCAACTTTCCTAATTTTAGATGGTTGGTGAACCGTCGGTAAGTAGTTCAAAAATCTATTTCTTTCCTGGATATTTGCAGAGTATAGGGGAATTTAGAAGCCTTATACAGAAAAGGCGTGGCAATTTTTAATGTTTTTTGTATGTATTCACGTTTTTATCAATGTATTCTACCTTTTAAATGTGTTTATTTCTTCTATAGTTTGAGTTTTTCATCAATAACGATTCAAATGCATTGGGAATGATTAATCAAGCAGCAGACAGAGGCCACATTGGTGCATCCTATGCACTTGCCATAATTTCATTCTTCAAGGGCGGTTAATCCATGAGAGAAGGCTTAATGTTCATTTCCAACATGAAACAAACAGAGCCACAAAAAACAAGGACATGTCGACATAAGTTACGATAAGTTTTAGGTAGTATGTGGGTGCCAGAACCTCATGTGTTGGGAGAAAGACCCATTTGTTGCACTGTTCATCAACATGAGCAGAGCCTTCGCAAGAATGGCTGGCCCAAGGGAAGTGACGATGAAGATGATAGTCATTGTGAATTATGTAGCTGTGATTTAGAACTAGATTATGTAGTTAAATTTTTGCCTCAGACACCTGTTGTTGGACAATGAACCTATTCCATCAGTTATGTCTGTTATTTTGTAGTTAAATTTTGTAGAAACGACATATTAATCTATGTATCTATATCCCTATATCTTCTTAGGTGTTTGGCATCTGTGGCAACATATGTATATTTTGTTGGCATTTGTGGCAACACATGTGGCATCTGTGGCAACATATGTACAATCTGTTAATAATCTTGTCAATTTTGTATTGAAATTACAACAGATTTGTCATATGTTGCAACAGATGGATAATCTTACATGTGGTTTTTGGTATTAGTTCAATTAAATTGTGACCTAATTCAACATGTAACACTAATATATAGTCTTATAACATGTCTAAATACAATATTATGGTCTAATACAAAAACCTTCATCAAATTTATCAATTATTTTTACAAATATTATTATACCACTAGTTCATCATACAATGACTAAGTAATTTCATATGATAGTTATATAACACCATATGAAATCGTTGTTCAAAGTGTTATAGCATTTTTTTATTGCTAAGTTATTGTCCAAAGTAATAAAATATGGTACAATTTAACATTTTTAATTGCTAAATTGCTTAATTTCTCTATTAACACCTCCATCAAATTGGCATCTGTGGAAACATATGTACATTCTATTGGATAAACTGGTGAATTTTCTGTTGAAATTGCAATAGATTTGTCATATGTTGCAACAGATGGATAACCTTACATATAGAAGTTGAGATCCATGATTCTATCCGTGAAATCATAGTGCTCATGGAATCTCAAATGCCTCTCCCGCATGAGGCTAATGATTTCATCAATATACTGAAATAACAATTAATTTTAAAGAGTAAAGAAGAGTAATGATTGAAAATATAAAACAAACAAACATTATAAATTGAAGGTTAGTAGAGAAAAATTACCCGGTCTTCCCACCAAATGTCCATACTTGTCATGGCCCTAAAATCATTTCCACTAAAATGATGCATGTCGTATCGTGCGCGCAGATCCTTTACTTTCATCAATTCCAACAAAATGACCTTTTTAGCTACAAGCACCATCTTATAAATATTCACCGGCTTAAGCTCCATCTTCTCTCTTGTGGCCATTGGCAATTCTTCAAATATTTTTTTCTTCAAATTGTGTATTGCCTTGATAAAGGATTTTTTTCTCCTCTTGGCCTGTGGAGTATATAAATCCTGAACCTTGTTTGATGGAATGACCCTGACCCCCCTCTTGTATTTACCTCACTCAATGTTAGAAAATACATGATAGAATCGTCATCATGTTTCTTGCACTTCTCACATAGAAAGCTAGAGCATCTACTACAAGAGGTAGCCCCAACACTTTGTCCACCAACACCAGCACCAACAAAAATATCACCACCAACATCAACACCAGCACCAACACCAATATTAACACCAGCCTTTACAGCTGCATCAACCATATCCTCATTAAAAACAACAAACTGATCATCAACTCTTGCCCTTTTGATTGTTTTTGCTGCAACCAATTCCCTTTTTAAGTCTATCCACTACAGGATCAAATAAGGTTTCAACCAACCCTAGAGTAATTAGAAATTGCATTTGCAACTCTTTTTATGTTGGGACAAGCCATGGATGCACAACCTAAAATTACAAAAATAAGTCATCCGTAGGAACATTTGAATCACATGTTGTAACAGATGAGTCATATGTTGCTACAAATGGGTGATATGTTGCAACATATAGGGCATCTGTAGCAACAAATGAGTCATCTATAGCAACATATGCCTCATCTGTAACAACATTTGACTCATATGTAGCAACACATGGGTAATATGTAGCAACATTTATTTCACATGTTGCAACAAATGCATCATTTGTAGCAACATATGAGTCATCTGTAGAAACATTTGAGTTACATGTTGTTACAGATGGGTCACATGTTGCTACAGATGGGTGATATGTTGCAACATATGGAGTATCTGTAGCAACATTTGGGTCACATGTTGCAACAAATGCATCATATGTAGCAACATATGACTCATAGGTAGCAACACATGGGTCATCTGTAGCAACACTTGTGTCATATGTTGCAATAGATGCATCATCTATAGAAACATATGGGGCATCTATAGCAATAGATGTCTCATCTGTAGCATTATATGCCTCATCTGTAACAACATTTGACACATATGACATAATTTGTAATTTCTAATACAACAACTTACTGCATCATCAGGAGGGTTAAAAGATTTGGAGGATTTTTGATATTTTTTGTTGTCAACCATCTCAATATCCTTGGAGATGAAACCTCTTCTTTTGCAGTTACTTGATGCCTCAAATGAGGAATGGCTTAAAATTCCCAAGCCTATAAAAAAGAAAACATGTCACAAATCAAATGTTGAATTATTAAATAAAATATGAAAAATATTTACAACATTTATGGTTACCATGAAAGCCCATGAAAAGCGAAATAAGTTATTAGTCTTTGAATATAAAGGAGCCAACAAGTATTTCACAGTTAATTTATAGTTGTCATGACCCCAAGGATAGTTGTTGAAAGCCTCAATATCCTCGGATAACTTCACCCAATTAAGGGGTATATTGTTGTTAACATCTTTGGACATAAGTACATTATGTACAAACCAGAGTAAGCACAATGACTCCTTGTGCTTCTTTGATATATCCTTTTCATTCAACAATCTATCAATTTGGGATTTTTGAAAATTGGGCCAACAAGGGATAACAAGTACTGCTCCTCAGTTGATTATTCCTCACTTGTTTGTGCTTCTCCTTTCTTTCGTCTCCGTGGTTGTTTTTTTGTTGTGTAAACAAGAATTGCCTCAGAAGGAGAATGTCATTTTAACCTTGTAACTATGGCAAATTCTTTTTTGCCAAAAAAGAGTGGCATGCCATAATAATTAATCAACACCTCATCCTTCTTTTCATTATTCTCAAAATTGAACCTTCTTATCAGAAGTTCATAGACAATGCTCATTTGAAAACGTGCATTATTATTCATAGGAAAATCAAGATATTGCCCAAAATAATTATTCCTAAAAAAATCTTCCAAATCATTCTCCCGGAGTATGTTCCTAAAGGAGTCGAAAGAGTTTCCCATCTCTGACCTTATAATGCTGTCGCCAGTAGCATTAGGCTGTAAATGCATAGGAAAAGTGTGTGCATTGACAGTTTTGACAAAATCATCCTCAACATTATTTTTTTCTTCTACTTTCTCAACTTCTTTATTTTTTCCTTCTTCTTCCACAACTTCTTCTTTTTTTCCTTCTTCTTCCTCAACTTTCTTTTTTTTCCCTTCTTCTTCCTCAACTTCCTTTTATTCCCCTTCTTCTTCCTCAACTTCATTTTCTTCTTCTTCTCTTTCTTCCTCATCATCAACTTCATTTTTATCTTTTCTATCATAATAATCCTCATTTTTTCTTGTCCTTCTTCCTTTACATCAACTTCATGGAGAATTTCAAGATCTTCTTGAGAAACTCCTGGTTCTACTTGAGAAGAAGAAACTCCTGATTCTACTTGAGAAGAAGAAACTGCTTCAGATGCAAGCTCTTCTAAAAGAGTGGAACTGGAATTTTCCCTTCTGCTTCCTACCAGTTTTCGTCCTAGATTTCTTTTTGATCTTGTCAGTTGTTTCAATTGTTACTACAATTTTTCTTTTCAAAGAAGGCATTATATTTGTATCTGCAACCAAAAAATTAAATATATCTCAACAAAAATAATAACAACCAAACACAACAACACAACACACAACAACACAAACAACAACACATCACCCCTCAGAAAACCCCAAATACGATTCAATACCATACATGAACCAACCAACCAACCACAAAAACCTCCCTAAACCCTTACCAACCAACTACAAATTGAAACTTTTTGAAACCAGAAAATAGTTCAAAAGGAATAACAACCAACCAAACTAACCAGCCTACAAACAATTAAGCGATTAACCACTAAGAACGTTCTGATTTAATACCAGAAAGTATTTCAAAACTCTAATTAAATTTTACCTGAGAAGATATCGACGATAAATTAGGAATGATGAGGCCAACGATGACGCGCTGGAACTATTGTTGTAGAAAATATCTCAACAGATTACACTTATGTTATAAAAATTATCGCAACAACAATTGGATCTGTGAAAAAGAATAATGGAGAAACAAGAGAGATGAGAGGAAAGAAGAAAACAAAATAAAAATTAGTAAATGTAAATTAAATTTGGAATATGAAATGACTTTTTATAGAGGAGAGAGGGAAAATGACAGTTGTTTTAATTTTTTTAAAATTTTGACAATATAATGCACCATATGGCAATTCAAAGTGACATATGTTGCACATATCTCCTTTTTGTTGGGGCACATGCAGATAATTTTGTAGTTTTTTTAAACAACAAAGGTTATATATGTTGCCACATATCACCTTTCTGTTGGGGCACATGCAGATAATTGTGTGATATACTTACAACAAAGGCTATATATGTTGCCACAGATACCACATTTCCTCCTTTCCTACATAATTGATATTTGTTCCAACAAAATAAATATAATAATAATAATTAATATATTAGCAAAAATGAACACTTCACCAAAAAAATTTACAACTTATCAAAAAAAAGGTAATTCAAAATGGTATACATAACCATCAAAACTAAATCTAATCAATGGTGGTAACCATAACATTTTCCTCTGGAGATATGAACTTTATTTTTTTAGGTCTAGGCCTCTGTGGGTCTTCATTGTTACTAACATAGCCACTTCGAGCCTTTAAAATCCCATAATTCCATAGGAGTGAAGCATATCTCATGCGAAGGGATTGAGAAATAATTCCATAAGATGTTACTTGTAGTCCATCACTCAAAAACTCAGTGTATGCAGCAACAAAAAGTCCAGAATCTCTGCATGGTATATCATCAATTAGAAAATATAATAAACTAATAACATCACATTTCGACAGTGGTAAGATAAAAAAATAATGTGATACTTACACCCTATTGCTTGCTTGTTGGGCAATACCAGTAACATGTTTGACTTCGAATGGGTGAGATTTGTTCTTGCCCGGGTAAGACTCAAGAACTGACTAGTTGGTTCGGTCTTTTTGCTCAAAAAAGTCCACTGGATTCAAGGTACTTTGGCAACATTGTAGAAAACTTTTTGAATCTCGGGGGACAATTTTCTGTTAGTCCTAGATGAGGACATCGAATCATACACCTTTATGCACCGTTCCTTCAATACAATGGCAACCAAGACCCAATGAAACTCTCCATTACAATTTACAGGTACATAAACCTCATCTGTGAGGTGTCAATGCAGTCCAGCGGGTATACTAAACCCTTTGATAGTGTCAACGATTTTATTCTCATTTTCAGGAACGACACTGGCATTTTCAATGTATGTTTTGAAAAAAACAATTAGTACTGGTATATCAATATTTATAATGACTCTGTTGCTTCGACTTCTTCCGCAAATAGTAAAAAATGATATCCACATGCTGCACAGATGCATTAACAAGTGTATTTCTGTATGAATTATTTGTATGTATTCATGTCTTATCAAAACATAAGTGGGCATCGATTTACCTCATCAATCTAACACCTATTGGGTTGAGACATTACGTAGAACCAGTCCTTCTTCTTTGGAAATGCAACTACAAAATCAAATTGTTTGAATCTAAGTTTCGAGCAATTGACTAAGTAGTGATCATTCTTGTCTCTTCTGTAATTGTGTAAACATTAAAAATAATTATTTAGTGGACATCAAGAAATACTAATAATAGTTGAATGAATTTACTTTTTTGCATGATGCTTGTAAAGACCCTCGTGTATCCATTGCGAGAAGGATGACATGAGTTCAGTTGGACCCTCGTCGGTAATGTTAAAACCTTCAAATGGATATTGTTGTTTCACATCACAACTGACGAATTTCTTCTATTTCTCTTTCTTTTTCTATTTCCCTTCCTCTTTCTCTTTCCCTTTTTTCTCTTTCTCTTTCACTTTCTCTTTCTCCTTGCCTTTTACAATTGAGGAAGATACTAGAGCTGTAGTCATTGATTTTGTTTCTTTTACTAATTATAGATAGTGATCGGGAAATTGATTTTTTCAACCTCCTACACTTAAAAGGGTGTGAAATCTTCTTGGATGTATGGACATCAATATTATATGTCATTTCCTTAAAAATATTAGTGAGTTATTTAACATGACTAATAAAATAATCATGTTGCTACTCACATCCTTCGCATCGATAAGAAGAGCATTTGATGTTAGAAGAGGAAGCAGCACCAGCAAAAGATTGAGTTGTTGCAACAGATAAAGCTTCTTGTGACATTTTATCTACAAGATAAATAAAAAAAGGTTAATAGTTTACAAGTGATTATAAAATAATAAGGGGTAGCAATTTATACTTATGTTGATACAGATGAACATTCTGTTGCCACAAATGTACTTTTTGTTGACATAGATGAATCTTCTATTGCCACAGATGAATCTTCTGTTTCAATATATGGGTAACCTGTTACTACAGATGATCATTATGTTGCTCTAACACATAGGTGACATGTTCCAACATATGACAACTATGTTGGAATATGTACCAACATATCACTAATATATTACAACATACGAACATCTTTCAACAAATGAAATATATGTTGGACAACTGAACAAGACTATATTTCTACAATCATATGAGCAAAATGGTCACAAAAAGAAGAACAAAAGCAACAAAAATGACTTTTCACTAAACAACAACAATACATATACATTTCCTCAAAATTAGAGTTTTTTTTTGGTTTGTCGAATTTCTTTTAAAAATAATAAATAATAGGTATCATTACACCATTATTCAATTTTCACATCTATAGAACAATTTCTTGTTCATTAACCTTAGAAAAGAACTTAATATCAAGAGTGTGTTGTTCGAAAATTGTAAAATCTTTCAAAAAAAATCACTTACCTGTTTTACGTCGAACACAACCTTCAGTTTAGAAAGAGAGAGTGACGGCCGGAGATGAGGAGGAAGATAATGGGGAGAATATTTGTTGATAGTTGAATTTTCTAAGGAAGAAGAAGAAGAGAAGGACGTTGGAGAGAAGATGAAGAAGAGAGAAAATTCTATTTTCTTTTACTTTTTTTAAAAAAATGGTTTGGATAGAATTAAAGTAGTTAAAAATGTAGTGGTTTTTTTTTTTGTATTTTATAAGAGATTAGAAAGTTTTGAAAATGTTAATTTGGTCCCAGATTAACTTATTTACATTTTTAAGTGGGTTTGACCTTTTCTTGGTCAAAGTGTCACCAAAAACAAAACCAAGACTTAATTGACACCTTTTATTCAATTTTATCTTCTCTCTTCCCCTTTATCCTAATTCTCTATATCTCTTTCTCTGTCACTAACACTTCGCTTTGTCCATTATCGAGAGCGACTCTTAGGTTTCAATATTCAAGCATCCATGGTGGCTCAACATCACATTAAATTGATGCATAGTGTTGATTTGGAGATTTTCAGATTGTAGAATACAGTGAAAATATGTACCAAAGTGCAATCTTTCACACCAACTCATTGTCAACCATGAACAGTTCATCCCTCTCGTCAATTTTTCAGGTCTCCTATTTCTTTATTTCCCTACTTGTTTGATTTTTATGTCTTAGGGTTATTTTTATTTGTCTAAATTTGTGAACAACTAGGGTTTCTTTAGGTGTAGACAAAGTATACTTCAATCGAGCTCCTTGTAAATTTGGACAAAGTTTAGGTTAATTTTAAATGACCTTAACAGCTTGTCTTCAACAATTGTTATTTTAGGATTTCAATATAGGTTATAATGCATACATAGTTATTTCTATGAATCTATTCATAATTTTAAAACATTTGTTTTCTATTGTTTTGTTACTGGAATGTTTTGATGTGGAATGCACACCTAATTATGTTCATAGCTAAAAGCTTTAGATAAAGGTGAATTGAAATATTATAGTTTTGCATGATTGTACTTGTTGGTTGAAATTATAGAAAGGCACGACTTGGCAGATATAAACTCAAAATTGTATAGAACTGCCAAAAGTTAAAGAGCTAAAAACAGAGTTATTACATACGAGAGATAGATTTCATGCATTTTTGCCGATCGAAATTCGGAACAATTATCAAACTAAGTACCTTGTTTCTACATATGTTCACTAATTTTTGTGAACCCAAGAGCATCGTCAGGTATATACTCTTACATTGTCTAAGGTATTAGTGTAGCTTGTACAATAATTTGATGATATGGTATTAATTTAAGCTCAATATCTTGCAGTCATTTCATGCGAAATTAATGAAAATGCAGTATCACTAGTAGATAACTCCATTTTATTACTCCTTGGTGTTATCATCATACAAAAAAGGAAAATGATTTATTAAGTAGGGACGTTTTTTAAGTCACTTGAAATTAAAGATTCCCCAAACTCCTTCATCTCTAACTATTTGAACATGTTGAGTTTTTTAAAAAAAAATCATTGTCGAAAAAGGAATTTGATTTCTCCAAGCAAAGAAAAGTTCAGAAGCTAAAACTAAATCATATTTTTCTTTAATAAAATACTATATCTTCACTGGGCTAATTTGAAAGGAAGTATGGTTCCTTTTGTTTGAGTCACTTGGGAGGGTTGGCAAAATAGCACTCTAAAGACTTAATGTGACATTAAGTCACAAGTCTTGAAAAATTAGTGGTATACCCACTAATAATGACATCATCCATGTCCCCTACTTGGGACATACAAAACACTTTCCTAAGTTTTCATATCTCCATTTTGGTCCCCCCCTTCTTTTCCAACAAATATGGAATAATCTATCTATTTCCAATGTTTAAAATTATTTTAAAAAAAGAAAAAGTCTCCAACAATCAGCTCATTTTTGCTGCCGTTTTTTCCGATTCCGACGACTTTTCCGGCCATATTATCCACTTCAAAGATAAAATCATCATCATCTCCTACTCCATTTTTACTCCATTTTCTTTCAAAAACCAGCTTCAAAATGATTTTCCCGCCATTTTAGAAATTTGAGAAATATTTCATAATCAGTTGGTAACTCATTAGTAGATACATTTCTTTAGTTTAAAAGAATTAAAAAAATGTTTCGCCATTGCAGGAGCTGAATTTTGTACTCCGATCTCATCCAGTCGCATTTTTATACGGATTCCATACATCATAGATCGTTAAAGACCGATATTGTAATCTAGTATCGATATTTGTAGTCTATAATGACATTAGCTGAATTTGTTGTTGCTGGTAGAGATTATATGGGAGTATGGGAGGAGACTCCCAAAAGCTGGAATTGGAAATCTTTTAGTAAGACGACAGTGCCCATTGCGTTGCGTCGAAATGGTTCATATGACGATATGATTGCAATCGTAATTGAGGTCGGTGAGTTAACTTGTGAGCCAAATGACTTGGTGATTAGCTATCAAATGAATGGGAGGGAAAAAATACGTCCCACATTCATAAAAAATGATCGGCACGTTAGCTTGTACATGTTAGATATTGGTATTGATGGCTCTAGGCCTACATTGAGGATAAACGTCAATGCGAAGTCTCCAATTGAACCAACAAATTCATTTAACGACGACGATGATTCTATTGGAAATGAAAAATTGGGTGATCATTCAAAGGAGAGCTTGGGTGATCATTCAAATGAGAGTTTGGGTGATCATTCAACGAATATACATGATCATCCAATGAATGTGGAAAATCAGCCAGTAGATGCGGAAGATCCCGAACGCGAATGTTGTGAAGAAATGTAGGGAGAACAGGAATTGAGATCACAATCGAACCATTCCTTCTCCGATGGAACTAATTTATGCATAAATCAAACTTTCAGTAACAAGAATGAGTTGCAATTGTTACTAGCCGAAGCAGCGGTAAAGAAGTCTTTTGATTTTGCTACTTTGAGGAGTTGTACTAAATATTTAAAGGTGAAATGTGTATCTCACAACTGTGCATGGATGTTGCGGGCGAGGAAATATGAGTGTTCGGATAAATTTCGTATCTAAAAGTACATTGGCGAGCATAGTTGTGGCTTTGAACATGCCAACAGTAGCCACAGAAAAATCTCAATCTAAGTCATTGCTTCACTTTGTGTAAATATGCATCATGATGGCAAGGGTCCAAATGTTAAAGAAATTCAAAGGGCTATGTTTAATTATTTTTGTTGTAGTCCAAGCTATTGGAAATGTTAGAAGGGAGGTGTGGTTACCAAGGAAATGGTCCGAAGGACAGCGGAGAACGGATATTCTTGCTTATCGGATTTTTTCTACATGTTCGAGACACTTAATGTTGGTTCTAGCTATTCTATCATGGTAAACAAGGATAGTCATAGGTTCATGTATTAGTTATTGGCCTTTGGTGCTTGCATTAAGGGATTTGCCCACATGAGAAAGGTAATTGCGGTCGATGGCACTCAGTTACATGATAAATACGAGGGCGTGTTGTTGAGCGATGTTGCACCAGATACGGAAAATCATGTTTATCCAATTGCTTTTAGTGTCGTGGACAAAGAGAATGATGCATCTTGGACATTCTTCTTTGAGAAATTGAAGGAGATTGTGGTCGATGAACCAGATTTGTGCTTTATCTCCAATAGACACAAGAGCATCGCCAACGGTATTGTGAACGTTTACAATAATGCTCACCAGGGATATTATATGAGGAACCTCGGTGAAAATCTCTGTGTAAATCATCATTGTGGAGATTACCTTTATCTTTACTACAATGCGGCAAAGGCTTGTTCTTTGGAGGAGTTTGGCAATCATTTTGTAGAATTCAAGAACAAATGTCCCGTGGCAGCCGTTATCCTTGAGTATGATATTGATTTTGAGAAGATGACCACAAATATCACCGAGTCACTCAATGCTATGTTGATAGACGAAAGGGAGTATCCCGTGGCATCAATATTTAATTCGATTGCTATGAGGTTTGGAGAATTGTTCAGGGAGAGGCATGCATATATCCTCAAATCAACGGGTAATCAAATGGTGCCTCCTGCCGAAAAACTTGCAAGAAAAAAAATGATCGAGGGCGACTCCTTATATTTGGATAACAGAACCGGGGACGACAATCAATTTATCATGTTCGGTGCAGGTTTTACTGCCTATGTGGACCTACTGAAAAAGTCCTGTTCTTGTAGGAAATATGACTTGATCAAGATACCTTGTGCTCACGCGATGGCCGCTTTGCGATCGAAGCATGGCAATGAGTATGGTATGAGCATTTATGAGTACTCTTCGCCTTTGTATAAAGTTGAATCATACCTCCTTGCATACTTAGATTCTATTAATGTTGTCCCTCTCGAATCGGAATGGTGTGTGACAGAAGAATTGCTTAATGTGAAGATTTTTCCACCTCTTGTCGATACCAAGCTTGGAAGAAAAAGAAGAAAATGTGTTAAAGGCGTCGGTGAGAATTTCAAAAGCAAGAGAAGGAACAAATGTTCAATTTGCAAGAGAACCAGACACAAGAGAACCACATGTGTGAACAACAACAAATCTTAATTAAGCTTTGTTGAATTTGTTGATTGAATTTGTTTTTGTAATCAAGCTACTGTTTTTTTTTGGCTGCCAGCATTTTGGTCAATTTAATGTCAGCTATTATCGTAATTACTCAGGATCTAATATAGATCAATAAAAAGATGACATACATTTTGTACACTGTCTATTAATGTTTATTATCGAGTCCACTCATTGTGTATTAAGCTGTGTATTATTAATATATGAAAATTCATGGTATTCATAATGCAATGATATTAATGCATGAATTAGAATATGATTAAAGAAGGAAGTGATCTAAGAAATTCAAAATATTTGTACTAAAATTGTGACTATTTTTAATGCACCAAATCAAACAAAGCTTAAGAAATAATCTAAGTATAACTAATCCAACTATAACTAATACAAGCATTATTTGCATATACACTCTAGCAAACTAACCCTTAAAGAATTGTCAAAAAATCAGATGTTACCGTTGAAATAGTAGAAATTTGAACTTTTGTTACCGTTGTAAAATTTGTATATCTACATATTTACTGATTATGAAAATATATAGACCCTTTATACAATCGATACATCTCTATGTGCGTGGTGTATTTATGACCAATGAGATTTACACACTAACATTAGTAAGGTATATTCGGGTTTATATCTCTGTTAAAGCATTGTCGATACTTCACCTACTAGAATCTGACACTTATATATAGACCAAAACTAGTAGAATTTAGAAAAGACAATAATTAATTAATAATAAATTATATTTTTGAAACTTATCCAATTAAATAAGTTTAAACAAGTCATATGATCATGTAAGAGTCCACATAAATTGGGTGCGGTGATTAGAGATGTATGAGGAAGAGTTGTGGTTATACAATCAACATCCATAGAACAATGTTTGAGAAAGCATAAGTATGTTGTAAGGATGTAACTTGTTATGTGTGGTTATACAATCAACATCTTTAGAACATAAGCATATGATCATGTATGAGTCTACATAAATTGGGGTGGCAATCAACAATGTGTGGTTAAATAAGTGACATTCTCCCAACATAGTTATGTTTTCTCAAACATTGTTCTAAGGATGTTGATTGTATAACCACAACTCTTCCTCATACATCTCTAATCACCACACTCAATATATGTGGACTCTTACATGATCATATGACTTGTTTAAACTTATTTAATTGGATAAATTTTAAAAATATATTATTACTTAATTATTGTCTTTTCTAAATTCTACTAGTTTTGATCTATATATTAGTGTCAGATTCTAGTAGGTGAAGTATCGACAATGCCTTAACATAGATATAAATCCGAATATACCTTACTAATGTTAGAGTGTAAATATCATTAGTCATAAATACACCACGCACATAGAGATGTATCGATTGTTTAAAGGGTCTATATATTTTCATAACTAGTAAATATTTAGATATACAAATTTTACAACGGTAACAAAAGTTCAAATTTCACTTTTCAACGGTAACATCTGGTTATTTTTTTTTTATAAAAGGAAGGAAATTCCTCATAAACAAATCAAACACCTCCATTTTTACAATGTCTCAAGCATCTCAAACATCCAAAGAAAAAAAGTCTTACAATTGTCATTGTGATAATCCAGCTACGTTGAGGAGGTCACGCACCGATACAAATCCAGGTCGACAATTCTTTAATTGTGCAGTTGGCATATGCTCATTTTTTAGGTGGCTTGAAAATGAATCATCAACGAGTAGCCCATCGAATTTTCAAGGTGTTGCCAAATTTGAATTATTAAAAATGCTACGGGAATCTGAAGAAAATAGGGATCTGCTAATGACTTTCTTAAAAGAAGCCGAAGAGCAGAGGAATCACTTGAAAGTATTGCTAAAATATGCTAAAAGAGATAGAGATCAACTAAAAGAAAGGTTGATTTTGGAAGAAGAAAAAGAAAAACGCCTAAAAACTGTATTGTGTGGTTTATTTTTGGTGTTTGCTTTTTGGAAATGTGTAACAGGAATGTAGTCTGAATAAATAAAAGTATTTCTCTATATTTATTGCACTCTTATATCTTTCCTTTTTAATCGATAATGTTATAAATCAACAGTGATAGCAATCTATAGTATTAAACATACAACTTTATTGTCGATAATTGACTGCTAAATAATTTTACTCCATAATGGTAAGAAACTGAAGTTAAGCAAAAATCACATACTATTAAAATATAGATTCATAAAAACCCCTTCATAATAAAACATGTTAAATTATTTCTCAAAACTACCATTAACCATATACAAAAACATCTATAATCTTTCATATGTACATTTTTCTCCTCAAAACAGCAAAATCACAAACTTCAAAATGTCTTAAAATGTCAATACTTTAAAAACCATTGTCTTAAAATGCCAATACTTCAAAAACTATTGTCTTAAAATGCCAATACTTCCAAAACCACTTCAATTGTTTTTCTCGTCAACATTAATCTCACCATTGAGTTCCATAACGATACTCATCACATCCACCGAATTTTCAACAGTGTCATCTTCTTCTTTCTCTTCTCCATCATCTACTGACTTCTCTTTTACTTTTTCTTCTTCCTTCTTCTCTTCTGCCACTTCATCAATTGCATCACCTGCCATTTCATCAACAACATCAACTGCCACTGGATCAAATTCACTTGCCACTTCACCACCTTCCACTTCATCTATAACATTAGCTGCCACTGGATCAACTGCACCTGCCACTTCATCGTCTGCCACTTCATTAACAACATCAACTGCCACTAGATTAACTGCCACTTCATCAACAACATTAATTGCCACTGGATCAACTGCACCTGCCACTTCAATAACTGGATCAACTACCACTTCATCAATTGCCACTTCATCAATAATATTAATTGCTGCTGGATCAACTGCACCTGCCACTTCATCAACTATCATTTCATCGGCAATATCACCTACCACTTCATCAACCACAACAACTCCTACTTCATCAACTAAATCAACTGCCATTGCATCAACTGCCACATCATCAACTGCCACTTCATCAACTACATCACCTGCCACTTCATCAACATGATCACCTGTCACTTTATCAACAACATCAACTGTCACTTCATTAACTCTATCTGTAAAGTATTCATCAATTGCAGCAAAGTCTTCATCAACTGCTGCAAGGTCTTCATCAATTGTTGTAATGTTCACATTTACTGTATTACAATAGGTGAGATAAACATAAAAAAAAAAAAATAAGCAACCAAATAGGGTCAAATATTTATATCCAAATAAAAACGTCATTAGAGACCACAAATATTCATTGAATACGGTGAAAAAATTTCATCCCAAACAAGAACATGAAGAAAAACAGTCCAGAAAAAGGGGTCATTAAATCATTACACTACTATAATAAAATAAACAATCAAATACAGCTAAAAGTTACCGAAAAACACCATTACAGAAGATTCAACATACCAAAGATGAAAGCTTTGAACTTGGGGAAGAAGATTGAATAAAACAGATGAAGATTTGAGAGGGGTTTAGGACGATGAAAAGATTGAAGATTTGAGAAGTGGATGGAGAAGAGTAGCGTATGATTACACTGGTTTCATCTTTCAAGAATAGAAGATGTTCTTGAAAGATGAAAAGTCTTGCACTTGGAGAAGAAGAAACGCCGGAACAGAAAAAGAGATTCAGAAAATATTTGCCTCGATTTTCATCAAATAATAATATTTTTAAAAATATATTGGGATTATAATATATTCTTGTAAAGTTATATCTTTTTCCCAAGTTTAAAAAATAATAAATAAGCCCATGACCCCACATTCACAAATATACCCCAAGTTTTAAAAAGGCCAAAGAGATCCATGACCCCACACTTTTTCCTTTTTAAAAAGCCCAACCCTAGAAAATAAAGCAAAAATAAATTAAGTGGGTATAGAATAAATTAAGTTATAAAGATGGTTACAATACCAAATCTTCTCGAGTCACTTAATGTTTTGATTTTCTTTCGATCTTTTAGTCCATTGATATATATTCCTCTTATGTATATCCATTTGCCTAGGACTTTCCTTGGTTAACTTTGAGATAAAGGTGTTCCTGAAATTATGATATTTATATACTGATCACATGATATAATTACGTACTATTTTTTATTGTTTCTATGTTAATATATGTTAGAAGAACACTCATTGGGCTTTGTATTCTTTTTTGCCACTTCAATTTTTATGATGTTCATCTTGTTTAAAATAGATTTTTGATATGTACTACTTATCATGGAAATTGTTTGTTGTTCCTATGTTAAAATGTTAGAAGAACTCTCATTGGGGATTTGTTTTCTTTTTTTGCCACTTCCATTTTTATCATGTTCATCTTGTTTAAAATAGTTTCTTCATATGTACTACTTAACATGGAAAATATTTAACGCAACAAATACAATATTTTTATGATGTAGTTATGGATTGGATGTGTAGATATTTATTTATTGTTCAAAAAAGCACTATACTTTTTGGTTTTTATCCAAGCAAATGTTGCTCTTATGTATAACCAAGTTTGTTTGTATGTTTCTTTTGTTAGGATAAAGTTATTATATATATATATATATATATATACTAATTTACCTTTCTTTTGTTGTTTTTTTTATTCTTTTCAATTCTCCTCAATTTTTCATCCCGTACATAAGCAACAACTTCCACCATTGATTGCTCAAGAGATACAACACGTTCAGTCAAATTTTCTAAATCTCCATCATTAGAAGTACTCGATACATTTTTATGTCTACTAGAAACATAATTCACACAAGGTTGGACAATATTGTGATCACCCAAATATTCATCATCGACACTCTATATTCCTGCAATGAGGACAGTCACACCTTTCAATTGGGCCTTCAAGACATAGATGACCGCGTCCTTCACTTCATCTGTATATGGCTTAAATGTTTTCATGTAATTCTGTCCCATCTCACGGACAGTAGGGGTGAGATATGGGTGCACAATCTAAAACAAAATATATAAATATCACACAATGTTCACTAATTTAAAAATATTGTTTGATAATAACAAATAAATGTATACCTTCGTACTTCTTCCTTTGTACTTAAATGGATCACCTTCAACTATATTATCGCTCTTTGATGTGTACCATCTAAATAAACGGGGAATGGACAGTGGAGTATCCAAGGACTTTCTGGCATACTTTTCAAGATATGAAAAAGCCTCATATATTCAAACCTGGAATCCATAGAACAACAAACAAATAAATAGAGCCTATGAAGTACTACACAAATAAATAAGAGTATATCATAAATCGACTAAATAGTTGATAATAAGTACCAGATATGCCCAGGAAAAGCCGTACAGAGCATACGATGCATTCTTTTTTTCATTATACATTTTTCCCTGCTTCTTCAAATTAATTTGATTCATCATATAGGTCAATGTTAAATCAAAAGACTCTTTTCCCCATAGATAACTTTTGAATAAATCCAAATCATCTGCCATCTTGATGACTCTTTTCCCCATAGATAACTTTTGAATAAATCCAAATCATCTGCCATCTTGATGTGGTTTGAATCCACAATCTTAGACCGATCATGGGCAAGGAATATCAAGTGGACGAACCAAACTAAAGAGCACTTCAATTTTTGCTCCTTATTTAATTTGTTACTATTTATTAATCTCATCAACTTTGCACCAGTGATGTTCTTGTTCCTTGTCACCTTGAAATGAAAATTCTCACCTTTTCTAAGGACTTCATTCAGTTTTGATTCACGGGGGTATGCTGAGCAATTCATCCCCGTAATCAATGCAAATTCTTTTAAGCCAAAACATGCAGGCTTATCATTCACAAAAAATCAAATTTCATGTAATTTTTTGTCATTTCTCACACGTCGCAACAACATATAATGGACAATCTGTCCATTGAACTTAAAATAATCCGGAATATGCCTCAAATGTCCAAAGCGAGTACCCTTAAATTTATTATAAAGTTTTTGTTCAACTATAATTTTTTTAAAGTCACGATAAACTGTCATTCTTGATCTTACAGAGATCTTTGCTGGAAACGATCCTACCTCATCTAACCACGTCGCTAGGTCATACAACTCACCTGAGATATCTCTTGCACAAATTGACAAGGATATGGGATCATCCTCATCTCGACTACTGTCTCTACTACTCTCCTCGCTATCACTTTTCCCTTCACTACTCTCAACATTATCACTAGAATCAACACTATTATCCTGGTAGTTGTCAATCTCCGCCATTGTTTCAGTTTCTGAATCAGGCTCGGATTCTTCGACTACAAGTTTTTTCTTTTTACCAATTTTCAAAACTTCTTCAGCCTTTCGTTTCTTACTTCTAAGAGCAACATGAGCAGATGGTTTAGTGCTTCCGCCTCTAGTTTTAGCCATACTTTATAATCTACAAGCAAAAATATATCTATCGTCCACTAGTTTATTAACATAAGCAGAGTAATCCTCAAATAAGACTCGCAAAATAAATAGCAGATCCAACAGAAATCAACAATGTGATTGACATCGGGATGTATGGTAAATTATGCTCTTTTCTGCTCAAACTTAATGTGTGCTAGATCTTTTTCTTTGTAAATCATGCTTGTTTGAAATATCTTTTTAATAATGCTTGCTTAAAATTTCGCAGCCTTTTTGTGTTTAAGAGTGAGTACATAAGATAGTTATCTTGAATTATCCTTTATTTATTTATTTTGCACCTAATTTATTACATTGAAGGAAGTAGACCTGAAGTAGATTATATTGAAAAAATATAGCTTCTTGATAGTTTTTTTCAATAAGATGAAAAGCTTTCAACAATCAGATGTAAAAAAGTACTAGCAAGAAGTTATGTTCTTCAAATGATCTATAATTTAGTATTAGTTGTAGGTATCAGTGGCAAACGAGCGAGTCGAGTCGAATATGAGCCGGTCAAAAATAAATTAAACAAAAATGGATAAAATATCCGACTCGACTCATATTTTAAACTGGTAAAATTTTTTTATCCAATGGATAATATGGGTACCCATATTATTCCATGAATCAAGTTTCTCGCATGCTCAATGAGCTCCAAAATGACCAAGTCATAAAGCATTTCAAAGACATTAAATGATCAGTTTGGTACTCAATACCAAATGACCAGTTTCTATTATACGTATCTAGAACACTTCTGACTTGACAATTAAGTCTGCCTAACCACACATGACTCATGATTGAAATTACATTAAGAAATTGGTTACATTTGTGGACTTAGTGATCACAAATGTTAGAATTAACTAACTAAATCATACAATTGTTACTGGAACATCAATTGGAGATACATGGTTAATTGCTCGCCAGCATGTTAACTCTAAAAAGACGAAGATGTTGCACCAACGAGGCCACTACTAGCAACAAAATTTCCACAAACTCTCAGTGATTTCTACTATTGTGGATTGTCCTTAGAGATGCGATGATCTAACAGAAAAAGAAAAAAAGAAAAACAAGATTGTAAGTATGCATAAATTTTCGGATAGCGAATATACGCATATGCAGGATATCGAAAAACTGAATTTGCTTTCTCACTTTCTCCAGATCCATTTCCACTGAAAATTGTCTCCATGTTATCAATACAAACACACTCGCGGCTCCTATTAAAAAATTCGACAACTGCCTTGATAATAATGTAAAGATTACCATTAACAACAAAAACAAATACACCTAAAGAGCCCCTTATTCCAAAATGATCAAACAAATCTCGATGTGCTACTTCTAAAAGGAGGAAGATGGATTTTGGAGAGTTGACATCTCCTCAATAAAGAATCTATACAGAAACACCAAACATGCCCACTACTTCACGAATTGTAACTTGGGAGAGATCTACTAAATCATAATGTAATCAAAACATTGTAATTTGGATAACTTTACATAGCCAACAACCACATCTTAATTACAAAGTCAAGACATATTCAATCTTAAAATAAAAAGTACACGTTACGAATGTTGCGATACTACTATTAACCATATGGTTGAGTTATAGTATTGATTTTAATACTTTATAAAGACTTTACGTTTTATGTTAATTATTACAATAAAGTTTTTGTTTGAATAGATAATTGTGTTTTATATGTGTGTCCATTACTTATATATAGTAGACGATTTTTGGGTATGGAGTTGTTTAACTCATACGCGGAAGATTAAAATTATCGGTACTTATAAGTTATAAATTAAATGTTCACAATCAAAGATGAAGTTGGACAAACATCTTGATGATTGTAACACAAGATTAAATATAATTCAATCTTAATTATGGAAATGGTAAAATTCCAACTTCTTGTGTTAGTACATTTTGCATGTATTGAACGGACCAAATTGAGATATGTATTTAGGTTCTGAATTTCAATAAATAATATCTCTAGTCCATTACATGAGCTTATACTCGTAATCTTGATGTAGTTATTATGATCTGTTGTCACGACCCAAGGATACACCCTAGATGTAACATGGCGTACTAGACCCCGAAGGGCCTAACACAAGCCACTTAGCATATCATAACATAAAGTAAATAGAAATCAAGCGGAAATTTTAAAACTTTTTCCATACAATCAAAGTCTTTATAAAAGCAAGCCGAAGTCTATAACACTTTGTCTCAAACCATCTAAACTCAACTTGAATAAACCTTTGGGACGCAGCGCATACAATAGTCTAAAACATAAAAGAAAGACATAAAGGAAAGGTGAGCAAATCCTCGATGCTATGAGGACTCACCAAATCTTCAACTCCTTGCTCTACTAGGAACCTAGCCACGAGAATGAAACTCAATATCGCCAAACCCTAGATTTGATAAGAATGTAGGCAAGAGTATGCGTTAGTACAATAATGTACTAAATATGATGGCTAGCATAAATCATCAACATAAGCATATAAGAGGCATTAGTCAGCATAAGACATATACCATAATCATAAGGGACAATAATATAAGTCATAAGCATAAGAGACATCATCATAAGACATAGGCTATAAGCATAAGAGATAACCACATAATCATAAGCACGATCTCCAACATAGACATAATATAAGCATTAGTCATCATAAGGCATGAACCTTGAACATAGGAGATACTTCATATTCATAGCAGTCAATACTTAGTTCTCCATTACATAAGAGAAACACTCTTTAACTAGCTTCAAGTCATACTTGTGCAATTCATGGATAAGACCCCATAATCTCACCCACACAAAGTACCACCTTAGACCATCATACGTACTTACCATCTTTGATCTCATCCTTAGCTTGTTCATCATAGACAAGGGAATCTATCACCTTTAGTCAATCATATCATGGAAGGCAACTATAGCAATAATCCATCAAAACATACATCATATGCGTAAGTCATAACATATTCATTACATAGTCCATCATACATAAGAGAAACATATCATAACTACCCTCAAAGAATACTTGTGCAATACATGAATAAAATTCCATAATTCCATCCATGCTAAGTAAAGATTCTTGATTAACCATTGTAACAACCCGTATCCTAGACAGACCAGATTCCAGATTTGAGAAGCTACGGGTGCCACAAACGGGCACCACCCACGGACCGTAGGGTGACCCACGGTCCGTCCTGGTGGTTCGTAGTTTATCACCTGGAACCCCTCCCAGAAAAGCCTAGAAAATAATTCAAAGTCATGACCTACTCCAGGACCTACGGACCGTAGGTCAGACCACGGTCTATGGTCCAGGGCCGTAGGCCGAACCCCAGACTTCAACTCCCAGAACTTCAAAAATTCAGCTAAGGTACGACCCACGACCAGGACCTACGGACCGTAGTCCAGGTCGGTGGATCATGGCCTTCAGGTCCCAGCCCCAGAACCCCATCGACGGTTGACTAGCACGGATCGTGGGTCATTCCATGGACCGTCGGTCAATTCCGTCAGTGGCACCGACAGCATTTAAGTCAGGAGTCTTTTGGTCTTTTCCTTATGCGTTGGACCCCTGAACTACGTAGTTTTGGTCAGTTTAAGCCCAGTAACTTAATTAGAACTTACCCTAGTCAATTCATTCTCCAAAATTTAGAAAACTCAGAGCAAAAGAGGAGAAAGAGTCGACCAGCCCTTGTCCAAGAACGCAACAAGGTTTCATCAGTTCCAGTCCTGAAATCGAAAGATTTCTCCGTGGAATTCATCACCAGTTATGTGGGATTTCACTAGTGGGTTCCTTTCACCCATTAGGTCCCTAGAATTCAGTCAGATTCTTGATTCCCTTGATATTATCTAGACCTAGGGTTTCTAGAATTTTAGCAGATTATTATAAATTAGTTACTTTAATGTTCCTAATCAGATTGTCATGATTTTAGTATGATTTTGCCTAGATGCTGTCACAAACTCAGAACCCTAGCTATGTAGTTCTTTTAGTTCATGAATTACACATGCTAGGTCAGTTATTTCAGATATACATGCCCAGTTAAGAATGTTTCATTATCAGTACATTAATGTTACATTCTCAGATTTTGCATGTCAGTATTTTGAGCTATCCAGTATTACAGAAACTCAGTTATAATGTGTTATACACATTATCAGTTGGGAGTAGACTTAATACCGAGTTGGACTAGGATTCAGCGTACTAGAATAGTCCCAGAACTACGTGCCCCGTAGGATGTAAGTCCCCTCTGTGAGCATCATTTTAGTGATTATGCCAGTCATGCCTCTATACATCTAACAGGGTATATTGGGTCCTCTCGATGAGGTGTATACATCGGACTCCACATTTAGCTCAGTGGTGAGTCCTCATTCTCCAAGGACGACAGACATGTTTCCTTTCGATTTTAGTCTTTAATTTTAGTTTTGCTAGATTTAGCTGGGGCATGTCCCAGCACTTCTAGTCAGTTAGAGGCTTATTTCAGACATAGTTAAATTCAGCTTTAGCATTTGAGTTTGACTTTTCAGATGTCGTTAAACTGTCAGATTTTCTATATTCAGATAGTTTATAGGTATTCCCCATCATTTCAGTTTACACCATGCTTTAGCTTCCGCATAGTACTTTCCTAATTAAGTTTATTTAGTATGCTTATGTTATGCCAGCAGGGTTAGCTTGGGGTCACTCGTGATTCTGGGTCCGTGTCCACGTCTAGGGGGTAGCCTCGGGGTGTGACAAACTTGGTATCAGAGCATTAGGTTTAAGTGTCCTAAGATGTCTCAAAAGCCGTACTAAGTAGAGTCTTTTTCATGGGTGTGAAGTGCACCACATCTAATGAGAGGGAGGCTATGAAGTGTTTTAGGAAAAACTTCACTTTCTTGATATTCTTATCGTGCGTTGGTATGATCTCTCTCTAACTCATCGTTATGCGTTTCAGATCATGCCTCCTCGTAGATGTAACACAAGGAATGCTAACGTAGTTCTTCCAATCCCAGATCAGGAAGTTTCGAATGTAGAGTTTCAGAATGCTATCCAACTTTTGGCTCAGAGTGTGACTAACCAGAACAACCAACAGGTTCCAGCTCCTTCAAATGCTAATGTTGGGTCAGCTGCAGCTAGAGTTTATGATTTTGTTAGGATGAATCCGCCTGAGTTCTTAGGATCGCAGATTGGTGAGGATCCCCAAAATTTCATTAATGAGGTCAAGATGATCTTTGAAGTGATGCAGGTAAC
The DNA here is from genome assembly GCA_029582245.1 of Solanum etuberosum. Lineage (NCBI taxonomy): Eukaryota > Viridiplantae > Streptophyta > Magnoliopsida > Solanales > Solanaceae > Solanum > Solanum etuberosum. The sequence goes on from JAJONR010007479.1 coordinate 28,351, forward strand.
TGGTAATGATAGGGTTGAGTTGGCATCCTATCAGCTTAAGGATATAGCTCATATCTGGTATACTCAATGGAAAGAGAACAGGGGTACATATGCAGCTCCTATAACTTGGGAATGCTTTAGTGAGACTTTTCTGGACAGGTTCTTCCCAAGAGAGTTGAGGGAGGTAAGAGCTCAGGCGTTTATGAAATTGAGGCAAGGTAACATGATAGTCCAAGAGTATGGACTCAAGTTCACCCAACTCTCCAGGTATGCTCCTCACATGATTGCCAATTCCAGGGCTCAAATGAACAAGTTTTTGTATGGAGTGTCAGACTTAGTGAAAACAGAGTGCAGAAATGCGATGTTGCTGGAAAATATGAACATCTCTAGGCTCATGACTCATGCTCAGCAGGTTGAGGGAGATAAGCTTAGGGAACAGGCTAAGGAGAACAAAAAGGCTAGGAGAGGCAGCTATGAGTATGCTCAACAGAAATCGGGTGGTGGAAATCGCTCTTAGTTCAAGCAAAAATCTTTAGCCCCAGCACGTTCATCAACTAGTATTCCATCCTCCAGGATCAGAAAGGTAGGGCATCAGGCTCTAAGTCTCAGGGGAGTGTTTCAGGTACCAGAACCTACCCAACTTGTCCTAAGTGTGGTAACAACCATCGGGGAGAGTGTCTTGCAGGAAACAAAGGATGTTTTGGGTGTGGTCATACTGGTCACAGGTGAAGAGATTGTCCTTCTTCTAAACAGGGTCAAGGAGGTAATAATGGTAGGGCTCAGTCCATAACTTCAGCAGCACCAGCAGGTCGCCCGACTCAGTAAGGTAACTCATCTTGTACAGGTGGCGTTCAGTGCCAAAACATGTTGTATGCTCTTCAGGATCGCCAGGATCAGGAAGACTCTCCTGATGTGGTCACTGGTACGTTATGAGTTTTTAACATAGATTTTTATGCTTTGTTAGATCCAAGGGCTACTCTTTCCTTTATAACTCCTTATATAGCAGTCAACTTCAATGTTACTCCAGAAACTCTCTTAGAACCCTTCTCAGTCTCTACTCTAGTCGGTGAACCAGTTATAGCTAGACGGGTATACAGAAATTGCCCTGTCACAGTCTCTCAGAAAGTCCCCTCAGCAGATCTTGTAGAGTTAGAAATAGTAGACTTTGATATCATTCTAGGCATGGATTGGTTACATTCATTTTATGCCTCAGTCGATTGTAGAACTAGGATTGTTCGTTTCCAGTTTCCAGACGAACCAATCTTAGAATGGAAGGGTAGTAGCTTAGCGCCTATGGGTCGATACATTTCTTACCTTAAGGCCAGAAAGATGATTTCCAAGGGGTATATATATCATCTAGTTCGGGTTAAGGATTCAAGATCCGAAACCCCAACTCTTGAGTCAGTTCTAGTAGTTAATGAGTTCCTAGAAGTGTTTTCAGAAGATCTTCCTGGAGTTCCTCCCAAAAGGGAAATCGACTTTGGAATTGATCTCCTTCCAGATACCCAGCCTATTTCTATTTCTCTTTACATAATGGTTCCAGCTGAGCTTAAGGAATTGAAAGAGCAGTGGAAAGACCTTCTAGATAAGGGCTTCATCAGACCTAGTATTTCTCCATGGGGTGCACCAGTGTTGTTTGTGAAAAATAAAGATGGTTCTCTCAGGATGTGCATTGACTATCGACAGTTGAACAAAGTTACAATTAAGAATAAGTATCCCATCCCCAGGATTGATGACTTGTTTGACCAACTTCAGGGTGCTAGTCATTTTTCGAAGATAGACCTCAGATCCGGTTATTATCAGCTCAGAGTCAGAGATAGTGACATTCTGAAAACACCCTTCAGAACTCGGTATGGTCATTATAAATTTGTAGTTATGTCATTTGGACTAACCAATGCTCATGCAGCTTTCATGGATTTAATGAACAGGGTATTCAAGCAGTATTTGGACTTGTTCGTTATCATCTTTATTGATGATATCCTCATTTACTCTAGGAATGAGGAAGAACATGCGACTCATTTGAGAGTTGTTCTGCAAACT